>CAUYQV010019024.1:0-24293 GCA_963574575.1 Galagoides demidoff
CAGACACCACCCCCAAAACCTCATTCTTCCCCAATTCCCCCTAAGACCGCTGCACCCTAATGTGTGCCTTCCTGGGGAAGGAGCCTTAGAGGTTCAGATGGAACGGGGGCTGCAAGTCAGCTCTGCTTTTGAGATAGGAGATTGTAACTGGCTGAATAAGTAAGAAAAAAAAATTAATAGTGTTTTTTAGTTTTCTTGTATTTTAAATGAGTTTTTTGTGTTCCCATTTGTGACTGGAATTGACTGTTCTAATTGGTGTTACCACGATCAATAGTTTATTTAGGCTCAGCACCCATAGCTCAGAGATGAGGGCGCCGCCGGCCATATACACCGGGGCTGGTGGGTTTGAATCTGGCCCAAGCCTACTGAACAATCAATGACAACTACAACAAAAAAAATAGCCAGGGGTTATGGTGGGCACCTGTAGTCCCAGCTACTTGGGAAGCTGAGGCAGCAGAAGTTTGAGGTTGCTGTGAGCTGTGACGCCTCAGCACTCTACAGAGGGCCACATAGTGAGACTCTATCTCAAAAACAAAAAAGTTTTATTTAAACTATGATTTAGTTTTAAAACAGAAAAAAATTAGGAAGTTTTTAGTAAGATTGGATAACCAAAATTTTAGAGTTTTGTTTTACTGGTACTTTTTTTTTTGAGTTTTATTTTTAAAGGTGCAATTTTTTCGTGATCATGAGATAATTATAGAGTCATATAGTTCTCCTCTAAGAAAGACTAGGTAAATAATATATTACAGATTGTGTCCAAGGCCCCACTGAGTCTACATGTATAGCCAAAAAAAAAAAAAAAAAAACAATGACCAGTTCAGAGAGTGCCAAAAAAAGTAGACACATTTAAGAAAGGAAAAAACGCATTAAAATTGTGATACTCAATGTAGACCAGTGACGCTTGTTATCTTTTGTATCAATCATAATTGCAGAAGTCCAATATGACTTGACTATAATAATTTTAATACAGTATTTTTCTTTCTTAAAATATATGTACATTTTGGGGGTACCAATATAGATGTAGCTTTTACAGACACTTATATATATATAGGATGCCAAAATATGTAGACACATTTGAAGAAAAGAAAAACTATATTAAAAGCATAATATTCAATATATGCCGATAACTTTCATTACCTTATGAGACAGTGTCTCACTATGTCTCCCTCAGTAGAGTGCTGTAGTGTCACAGCTCACAGCAACCTCAATCTCTTGGGTTAAGCAATTCTCTTGCCTCATCATCCCAAGTAGCTGGGACTATAGGCACTTGCCACAGTGCCCAGCTATTTATTGGTTGCTGTTGTCATTGTTGTTTAGCAGGCCCTGGCTGGGCTCGAACCTGCCAGCTTCAGTGAATGTGGCCAGCGCTATACTCACTGAGCTATGGGCGCCGAGCCAGCCTTGTATCTATTGTAATTGCAGAGGTCAAATGTGGCTTGAGTGTTACAATTTTCATACAGTATTTTTATTTATTAAGACGTGTTTACATTTGAGGGGGAATCCAATGAATCTGTACTAATCCTTAGCTCATTTATAATACCAAGATCCCTGTCCTGAAAGAGACTTATCTGACAGTTTTTGATGATGAAATATACTTACTAACATGGACCCAGATGGGAGCGATGTCAACACAAGTTCCTATAATTTGGAAGATGAGTCAGAGTCTCAGGGATGCTGTGTGAGAAACCCAGTCGGTCCTTGTCAGTTTGGGAAGTGGAGGAAGGATCCTCACCTCCCCCACCCCCAGCAACATCATAAAACCCACAAGAGACAAAGAAAGCAGAGGAATTCTCCCCTGGAGGAGCTTCCAGAAGGACCCAGACCTGCCAAATGAATCTTGACTTCAGTCGGAGGAGAACCAGGTTGGACATCCAACCTTTGGAGCTATGAGAATAAATTTGTGTTGTTTTAAGCCACCGAGTTTGCTAACATTTGTTACAGCGGCAATAACAAACCCACACAGGTGCATTCCCAGAGAGCCGTCTGCTGGAATTTGTGTTCTTGTCACCTGTAGACTGAATCCCACCTCCCCAGGTGGGAGCCAAACTGCCCTGCCTACATGAGCATCCTCGTAATCCCCTGATTTCAGCACATCTAGGTGGGGGCCCGGGCACCTGCTCAAGCCCACAGGTGCTGGGGCTAAGAAACAGTAGCCTAGAATCTGTCCCCAGCAGGTCATCCCCTCCACCAGGGCCCACAAGTCAGACACTGAGGAGAGCTGGTGTTTCAGGTCAAGCCCAAGTCAGGGGAAAAAAATGAGGTCCTAGCTCAAAGGCTGTCAGGGGAGGAGGAATTCCATCTTACTTAAGGGAGGATTAGACTTCTTTTGGGAGATGGATGGGCTGAGGCTCAGCCATGTTAGAGGGTACCATCTACTGCTCTACAGATAAGAAAAATGTTCATCTCACCTAAAAAGACCCTCATAGGAACACATAGTGTAGTAATAATGTCTGGACACCCTGTGGCCCAGTCAAACAGAAATATTAAAAGTAAACATCGCACCTGTTAGCTGGTGACTCCTGCTGGCTCAGAGCAAGAGTCTGCAACGAGAGGCAGGTGGAGACCTCAGGTGAGGAAAGACTCCGTGATGCATCGGCTGAAGACGCTGCAGCGTCTGCCCTTGAGGGTCCTGGTGCCAGGCACCCACTGCCAGGGGAGCAGTGGGCTGGATTCCAGGGCCAGCTGGACCTCTGAGGTGAGAGGGGTAGCTCATGCAAAGTTGGTGGGCAGCAGTAGGCAGCCTCCCCCGGGAGGCATTCTGTGGGACTGTGGTTCTCAGGAGTGCCCTGCAGGGGCACGTGGGGTTGGGTCACAGCGGCTGAGGCCACAGTATTTCCAAGGAAAGGGACCAAGGTGGGCTCCAGGCATCCCTGGGCTTGTGGCCACATCAGTCCAGCCTCTGCCTCCATCTCCATGTGGCTTCTTCTCCTCTGTGTCTGTGTCTCCTCTGCTGTCTCTCAGGAGGACACCTGTCACTGGGTTTAGGGCCCTCCCTGATCCAAGATGGTCTCATCAGGACATGGTTCAGTAATCACATCTGCAGAGACTCTATTGTTAAATTTTGTTTTATTCCAAAGTTCTGGGTGATGGGACAGGGACATATATTTTGGAGTCACCATTTAACCCTTTACAATTATATCCAGTTCCTTCTGGAGGCTCCCAGGAAGGCTCCTTCCTGCCTCTTGCAGCTCCTGGGGGCTCTAGATGTCCCTGGGCTTGTGGACACATCACTCCAGTCTCTGCCTCTGTCTCCACGTGCCTTCTCCTCTGTGTCTGTGTCTCCTCTGCTGTCTCTCAGGAGGGCACCTGTCATCAGATTTAGGGCCCTCCCTGACACAGGATGGTCTCATCTTGAGATGCCTCACTAATCACATCTGCAGAGACCCTATTACCAAATATGGTCCCATTCACAGATACCAGGGCTTTCAACATGAACTTAACCCTTTGGGGGAGACACAATTCGACCCATGGCAGCCAGTAAAGAGAATCCCAGATGTTCCCTCTCCTCCCTCCCCACCTCCATTCTCTCCTCCTGCATTCAAGACCTTTGCTCAGCCAACTTATTTCAGGAGCCATAGGAGGTGTGAGGGAGCCTCCGACCCAGCCCTGAGTGTTGGGGATTATCCTGTTAGTGACATCCGGTCCTGTTAGCACCCCTCTTGGATTTCATTAGTGGTGGCTGCCCCTGCAGATGTGATAAGAGACTCGAGCATGGAATATGCACATTGCTAATAAGATTCTGCAAATTATGTTACTAGCGTGAGGAACAGGTAATAAACCTGGGACACAGTGCCTGCTGCCGGGTGAAATCACATTCCAGGGAGTCTCATGGTGGTGCCTGGTCCCCTGGTGCAGCCCCACAGCAGACACTCACAGCAGGTGTCTGTGTGCTCCTGTAGGTAGACACCTGTCAGGCACTCAACCAGGGGGTCTCCACCACTCTGCAAAGGAGAAGACCCTCCCAGACTCACCCCAGGGAGTTTCTGCTAGGGCTGAGACCACATTTGACCTCAGACAGTGCGTAGTTAAGTATTTAACCTGACCCAGGCATGCTGGCTCACACCTGTCATCCCAGCACTTTGGGAGACCCAGGCAGGAGGAACTCAGCCCTCAGAGAATAGCAAGACCCCATATCCAAAAAAAAAAAAGCACAAAAGTAAGTGGGGTGTGGTAGTCCCAACTACTTGGGAGGCTAAAGCAGGAGGGTTCCTTGAGCCCAGGAGTTTGAGGCTGCAGTGAGCCATGGTGGTGCCACTGCATTCCAGTGTGGGGAACAGAGTAAGACCCTGTCTCCAAAAAAATGTAGGATACCCAACTTATAGTTCTCTCTCTCCCTCTGTCTCTCTCTCTGCACATCCTCAGGAAAAGTTCTTGTAAAAAGAACTCTGATAGGATGAGGCACAGAGTGAGATCCTGTCTCTTTTTATAAAAGAAAAAAAGAATTTAGCCTTAGCCTTATCCAGAGAAGGATCTGAATTTTGTTCACCATTCCTGGGAGGTGAGTTTTAAACTTTTAAAGCCCTGAAAACTCTTTCCTGATAGAAGCATCTCTATTTACCTGAGGGCCCTGCGCAGCAGATAAGGATTTAGGGAGGAATTGTGTGGCCTGAGGCAGGGCTGGCAGCTGGGGTTTGCTCCATGGGTGGCCAACCAGGTGCAACCCCAGTAAAAAGGGTGGGCAGCACGGCTTGGCGGAGCCTCCCTGGACTGTAGCATGCCATGCCTTGTTCCCCATTGCCGTCAGGGAAGTAGCTCCGTCCCAAGCCTGCGGAGAGAGGGCCTGGAACATGGGCAGACTTAGATGCTCTTTCTCTCCTTGGCTGACTTAAGTATCTGGTCACCGCGAGAAACCCTAATTCTCAAGAGTTCTGGTAACTCTTCTAGGGAATGCCCAGGCCCAAGGGTGGTCTGGGAACTAACTCTCCTGGACTTTGGCAAACTGAGGTCAGAAGTGAGGACGCCCCCACGGGGACCCTTCCTTGACTTCCCGGCTGGGCAACCTTCACAGCCGGCCACCCTGAGAACATCCCAGGGTTGTACTGATGGGGGTTGGTGCACTTTTGACGGACACCAGCAAGCACGTGCTTTGTCCTGCCAACCTCGAGATTTGTGCTTCTCAGGAAGCCACCAAGTTTCAAAGGCGGCATGAAGGATGCCCCTTCGGGACCTGTTGACCAATCACATGGGAAGCAGATTTTATTTCTTTGTGATGCCCACTTTGGTGGTCAGAGGAAGGAAGGGAGGAGAGGTTTCCAGGCCTGGCTGGGAGCTGCTGAGACCCTCTTCCCGGCACCGTCCACATCCCCAGCTTGGACGAGGTATGATTTCTACACACCTGCACTGTTCTTTTCTAAGTGGGAGTGGTGACAGATTTTAAGCTGTAGAAACCAGGCTGACATACTTACATAAATTATTCAGCACAGGCAGCCCTGGGCAGGCCCTACACACTTCAGCTGCCCTCTGGGTATTGGGACTGATTCCCCAGGAACCCAGAGAGGGCAACCTTTTCCCTTCTCTCCCTGAGAGTGGAAGACTCCACGGGCTTTTCAGCCCAGCACACGTGGTTCCCACTATCCCAGAAAGCCACAAGACTAACAGGCTGGAAAGCGTCCTGATCAGGTTGAATTGCTTATAAATTGCTCTTTGGCTCTGCTGTGTGGATGTCAGGACACAGGAACAGAAAGACATGGGCTGACACTGCAGGGCAAGGCACAGGGGCAGCGTGCAGACGTGCCACCATGGAAAGACTCAGGAGCCAGCGCAGACCCACAGCTCCTCCCAGAGATGCCAGCTGGGTGCAGAGCATAGGAGGTGACACCCTGACCCTGATGGAGCAGGAGACAGAGCCACCACCTCGCTGGGGGAGCCACAGGTGCTGCTGGACAGACAGAGGGTCCACAGTGCCTGACAACACACTGGTCTCCAGGGCTCAGGGACTCACCGTCCTGATGGCCAGCTGTGGTCAGTCAGCACTGAGGAAATGTGGGGACCAACCAGGCTGGACCGCCCCACAGAGGACAGGATGCCACAGCCCTTCTGTTGGCTGGTGGGCTCTGCCTCATTCTGGGCTGTGAGTGTGAGAGTGTGAACATACGTATTTATGTGTACGCGTGTCGCACAAGTGTGTGAAGGCATCGTGTGTGTACAGGTGTGAGAGTGTGTGTACAGATGTGTGCACATGTGTGTACATGGTGTGTGTACAGGTGTGTATGTGGGTGTGTTATGTAAGTGTGGGGGGTATGTACAGGTATGAGAGTGTGTGTAGAGATGAGTGCACACGTGTGTACATGGTGTGTGTGAGTATGTGCACACGTGTGTATGTGGGTGTGTTACGTAAGTGTCTCTGTGGGGGGTATGTACACATGTGCGGAAGTGTGAGGTGTGTGGCATGTGTACAGGTGTGTATGGGAGTGACAGGCTGTGTTGTACATGAATGGTTGTGTTTAGTATTAGTAGTGTCTGTGAGTGTGTGGAAACTTCTCTGTAACAGTGTGAGTGTGGGCTTGGTGCCCATCACCCAGTGGTTAGAGTGCCAGCCACACACATTGGGTCTGGCGGGTTCAGACCCTGCCTGGATCAGCTAAACAACAGTGACAACAACAATAAAAAAATAGCCGTGTGTTGTGGCAGGCGCGTGTAGTCCCAGCTACTTGGGAGGCTGAGGCAAGAGAATTGCTTAAGCCCAAGAGTTTGAGGTTGCTGTGAGCTGTGACACCAAGGCACTCTACCCAAGGTGATGTACTGAGATTTTGTCTCAAAAAGAAAAGTCTGTGGGTGTCCATAAGTGTGCACAGACGTGAGTAAGCCTGTGTGGTGTGACTGTGTTCATGTCTGCACATGTGTGTAAGACTGTCAGGGTGGATGAGGTACACAGCATATGTGAATGTCTTTGTGTGTCTAGATGTGGTGTGTGGGTCTCTGTATAAATACAGTGCATGGATGCGTATATGACTGTGTATCTAAGCATGTTTGCACAAGTGTGAGCATGTTTACAAACCCAGCACCCCCTACAACTACTCCCAAGCACACAGGAGTGAGTTTTATACACAACGACCCAGCGCCTGAGTCTCAGGAACCCTGTCCCGGTAGGCACCGGCCATCTACCTGCTGGAACTTTGGAAAGTGGGGGCCCACCCTGGGGGACAAGTGGGGAAGGAGCCAGGGGCCTTCTGTTCTCTGATGAGCTGCAGGCACAGAAAAGGGGGCATTCTAGATTTTCCTTTCACTTTTTTTTTTTTTTTTTTTTGCAGTTTTTGTCCCGGCTGGGTTTGAACCTGCAACCTCCTTGGGTAAATGGGGCCAGCGCCCTACTTCTTTGAGCCACAGGCACCACCCAATTTTCCTTTTGCTTTCATGAAAATTTATTTCAAACAAAGTGACCAACAGCAGGGGGTGGAGAATTTCCTGTAGTTGAAATAGGAGTTGGGGCCAGAGGCACCTGTCAACACTCCCCCCATCCCACGTGGCTGGAGGGCTGGGGCTGGGGGCTCCCTCTTCCTGCCTTTTAATTTCTAATCAAATCTGCTGCAAATTTAGGATACAGAGAAAAAAGAAGCCAGGTGACAACTTCGCTGCAGTCAAAAGAAAAATAAAAAACACCCAAGGAGCGAGCCCCCAAAGAGGAGACTCCTGGCCGTCAGGGGCTGAAGCTGGATCCAGTTGCAACCCGGGGTTCAAATGCAAAAAAGCATCCCCGGGGCTGCTTCCTGGTTCACAGCGGGAGCCTCGGGTTTGCAGATCCGGAAAGCGGCCTCGCCTCCAGGCTTTAGGGAAACTGGAGAGAGCCGCTTTCTGCCTCCAAATCTCGGCCCTTCCCTCCCTCCCGGGCCGGGTTGGTCGGGGTGGCGGGGGCTCAGTACCTTCACCTGCCGCCCCCCGCCAGCACATCGCCCCGTGAACAGCCCGCCGCAGTCAGCACCTTAACTCGATTGAGCGCGTTGGTTTTAAGCATTCGGTACATTTACTGCAAGAAGTAAATTTTCAAAACTTCATCTGGAGGCCGTCAGAGGAGATGAGAGGTAATATTCTTCATGAACCCAAGATTGCTGAGGAGGAAGTGCCTTCACAGGCGCCCAAATCGGATTGCGGGGGCTGCGTCCTTCAGCCTGGCTGCAATTGAGAGTGATCGGGGATCAATAAGCCCCACCCTGCCCTGGAACGCAGGAGACGGGCCCCCTTCGCAATGCGGATGGCGGTGGGGACCAGGCCCCCTTCCCGATGGGGACAGCGGTGGGGACCAGGGAACAGTGGTGGGGACCAGGCCCCCTTCCCGGTGGAGACGCAGGCGGGGACGAGGCCATTTCTCTATGGGGACCTTGGCGGGGACCAGGCCCCCTTTGCGATAGGAACGGTGGTGGAGCCCAGGACCACTTCCTGATGGGGATGGCGATAGGGACCAGGGAACGGTGGTGGGGAGTAGGCCCCCTTCCCTATAGGGAGGGCCGTGGGGACCAGGTCCCCTACCAGATGGGGACGGTGGCGGGGACGAGGCCCCTTCTCAATGGGGATGGTGGCAGAGACCCGGCCCCTTCGCTATGGGCGGATGGTGGGGACCAGCTCCCCTTCCGATGGGGACGGTGGAGGGACGAGGCCCCTTCTTGATGAGGATGGTGGCGGGGACGAGGCCCCTTAGCTATGGGCGGGTGGTGGGGACCAGGTCCCCTTCCCGATGGGGACGGTGGAGGGAACCAGGCCCCCTTCGCGATGCTGACAGCGCGGGGATGAGGCCCTAGTCCACGTCTCCCTGTGTCAAATTAATTTCCGCGTCATCCCCAAATTCAATTAGATGGGGACCCCGTGTAACGAAAAAAGCGCGCGACATTCCATCTTGACAAATTGCTGTGCTTAGCGCGTCTCCAGGCGGGGTGTTGAGCCTTGCTAATCTTACCGCTAATTCTCAATTACCGTAAAATGAAGCCATAAATCACGCCGACAGGGGATCGATAGAAACGTTGTTTTCCGGGTGATTGGCAGCCTCTCCAAAGGTTTTCTGTAAGTTGGTTTAAGGTTACCGGTTTGGGGGGCGGGGGAGCGGGGAGGGCCGGGACCACCGCTCCATCCCTGGGACCAGGCGCTGGTGGGGCCTCGGGGGATAAAATCGAGGGACAGCGCCAATTTCAGCACATCAGACATCCAATTCTTCTCCTCTTTATACCTGCTGTAGTAAATGGGAAACAAATTAAATTTCACTCCACTATCTCCACAGAAACCATTTAAATTTTTCATGGAAACTAAATTGTCCCCAGACAAATAGCCCCCTGATTCTATGAAAATATAGTGCGGCGCTGGGGACAGAAATAAATTTGTGTCACTCCGGATATGGCTTTCTCTGTAATGTCATTCACCGCCGCCGATAAATGAGGCGCCCGCGGAGCACAATGGCAGGGCCGCCGGGGCTGGGGGGCTGGTGGGGGGAGCCGAGCGGCGCCCCCACCTCCCGCTCCGGGGACGGCCCGTTCTCCCTGTTATTAATTTGCAGTCTCGGTTTTACATTCATGAGGCCAAGATTGAAATGTAAATGAGTCACACACACAGAAAAAAAAAAAAGAAAGGAAGAAAGAAACAAGTCACCGTGGTGGCACCGTAGCCAAGGCCAGCCCAGGATGTCACAGACTCCACGAGGAACCAGAAAATAGTTATCACTGGGAGAGATTGGCGCCCCCCAAGCATCAATCAAGGTGCCTGCAAACAATGAATAACATCGCGCTGGGGCCGCCGAGTGGGGGTAGAAATTACTCAGGGACAGGGAACCCACCGTCACTGAGACCTGTTGTCCCAGCAAAAAGTGGCTGTCGTGGAAAGCCTGGCCGTGGTCCTCTGTGGCCTTCCTGATGTCGGTATTTAAATTGTGCCTTTTATTTATTTATTTATTTTCAACTCAATTTATCTCCTGAACCCCCTCTCCCTTCCTCCCAGTCCTCGTTTGGAGGTGGTGACAGATGGAAGTCCAGCCCGGCTCCCTTGAGGACACCAGCCTCATAGCTCAGCCCTCCTAAATCCCCGGGGGTCCTGGATGGCTTGGGGAGGGTTTTGTGTTTTAATTGAGTGGCTCAGACTGAGTGGCAGAAAATGAACAGAAGACTCAGAAGGGTTAATCCCTTCGGGTGACTGGCTGCAAGTCCGGGGGGAGGAGGAATGGGGCTGGTATTTGGGGAGGTGATCCCCAACAGGGTTTTTTTGTCCATCGCGGACAGCTGCCCCCTGGAAGTCCTGTGGGTTTAGGGAGTTTACCAGCCACGGTAGTAATGGGCTGGGGGCCACAGGAACTGGCCCAGTGGCTTAGCCTCCTCAGAGAAGGTGGGCAAATGATCCTTCTAGACCCCCAGCTCTGCCAATTACATTGAGGACTCCCTGCCTTCCTTCCTTCCTTCCTTCTGGCTTTCCAGGTCTCCACACTTTCAATTGTGCTCAGAAAAGTTGCAAAGCCCCTCCCCTCCCCAGTGAATAAGGGGAAGAGGGGCCACAAACACACTTGGGTGCTGACACTGGCCAGGCGCCCCCTTGCCTTGCCCCTTTCTCATAATTATTCTGGGAGCCAGGTCCCCTTCTCATCCTCAGCAGGGCAGAGTGAGTCATGGGTATGTTGGGTGCCAGGCTGGGTTCGTACAATGAGGACGAGTTTCTAGCACAAATGGCTGGTAGCCACTCCGAGCCACTTGGCCCAGGCTGGCTTGGTGTTCCAGAAGCTCAGGTTTCCATCAATGCATAACTTCTCTGGAACCTTTGGGACCACCGGGTTTGTGCAGGCAGGTGATTATAAGGTGCTCAAGGGGGAATCACCAGGATCAGCATGGTGCAGTCACGAACCCACAAATCTGGGGTGGCCTGTGCACCTGGGCTGGATTCTGGCCCCACCGTCACCAGCCGGGTAACTTTAGGGTGGCCACCCCTAGACCTGAGCTGTGCGTGTCACGGGAAGAGTGCCCCTCCCAAAGATGCATCCAGCCCTCTCTGCTCTCCCTAACCCCACTCATGCCCTAAACAAAGACTCAGCTTAAGAAAGAGAAGAGAAATGGACAAAGTCCAGGTCCTCACGGAATTACTCAGACTTGCCCACTCTTCAGTGCAAACGTTGGGGTTTTTCTGTGTTATTCTAGACTCGTGGGTGTCCACAGCTGCTCACCTGCAGCCGGCCCCATAAGACGCTGAGTCCCTGGGGTCAGTGCTCCTGTCTGGATACTCACACTGCTGTGCCCTTTACCCTCAGGGCACACGGCTCGGCAGCCACTATACAGAGGAGATGCCCCATCTGTGTCCGGTTCCCAGAGTCTCTCCAGGAAGGGGGCTCAGTGAAAACCACATGGACAGCACAGGTGGGGGGTGGTCCTGTAAGTGACCCATTGCTGGCAGGTTACATTGTGGCAGTAGGCATCTGTGGAGTCATCTAGGGGAACCCCATCTTCATTCTCCCCAACGTCCTCCCAAGAATGACCTTTGTCTCTGAGCATCTGGGCTCCAACGCTCTGGCCCCTTTGAGTCAGCTGGTGTGGACTCTGACTGTGGACAGTGCACAGGTCAGCTCTACCTCTCTGAGAAGGAGGCCTCATTTCTACCTGTCCTCTGTCCCTTATTAGGAGAATACTTTCCATGTGAGAGGCTCAGCTAGTTTGAGGTGCAGCCCAGGGAGTGCAATTCAGCTTTATCAGCCTGAAAAACAAAAAAAGCAAAGTGTCCTCCCCTGTGGCTTTGCCTGTCAATGAATGCTGGAATACAGATAGGGCGAGGGGATACCATTGATCACACACACAATTAGACAAATACCCAACACCTCCACAGTGCAGATGGGTAACAGGAGGAATTTATCTGGGAATATTCTGGACTTAGAGGCCAAAAGAGGAATGTATATCCCCAACTAATAAATACAAAGGAGGCGTCTTCACCTCTACAAAAAGTTAGAGCCTCCAGGCATTGATGTACAGACACCATAAAGGCTTCTACAGGTAGGGGAGTCAGGTGCCCTCAGCATAGGATCTCTGGGCTTCCCAGGGACTGGGGAATGGGGCAGGCTTCTGCAGGTGGGGGCGGTCAGGTGCCCTAAAGGAGGTCCGGGGCTCTGAGCTTCTGCAGAACGGGGTCAGTCCTGACCAGCCAGCTTGGTGTTCCTCAGAGACTCATTCTCACCAGATTTTGCCCATGTCACTCCTGGGTGAACAAGAGAAAGTCTAAAACCTGCACACTCACCCTTATCTGTTTCACAGGTGACTTATTTTAGGCTGGTGCAGCACACTCTCACCTTCTCTTTCACCATTTATGACTTTGTGGGATTTTTCCGAAGCCGGCATTCCCAGCTTTTGTTAGCACAGAAAACGCTAAGCGTAGAATTTCCATAGATCCAGGCATTTCCCTGCTAGGTGTATACCCCCAAAGAACTGAAAACGGGGGCTCAAACAGATATTAGTACACAGATGTTCACAGCAGGCAAAATATGGAAACAGCCCCAAGAGTCCATCGACAGGTGATGGATAAACAGAATAGGATGGGTCCGTACGATGGATTATTATTGAACCACAGAAGAGAACGAGGCTCTGGCACCTGCCACAGTGGGAAGGAGCCATGGGGACATCACACTCGCTGAGGGCAGCCGGACACTATAGGACAGGTATCCACGTCATCCCATTTCCCTGACGAACCTTTATCAGACAAATTTATATGAAGTAAAAATGGTAGTCGTGAGGGGCTAGGGAGCGGGGAGGATGGGGAATGATTGTTTCATGGGCACAGAGTTCCTGTTTGTGGTCAAAAACACAAAAAGCTTTGGTTTCGGTTGGTGGCGACGGTTCCATGATGTTGTAAAGTATTTTGCACTACCAAAGTGTGCACATTCAACTCGCTGAAGTGGTCATTCATGCATTCTGTTGAAGCGGTCATTTCTGCGTTCTGTACGGTTTTAAAAGAAGTTTGTGATCCAGCAATTCTGAGTACTCATACCCAGGTCCAAACAGTTGCCATGGTGTCACGGAAACAGGAGAAGGTAAGGACCACAGGGGTGAGGGCTGCCGTGAACAGGGCTGGCTGGGTGTGTCGCGACGTGGTACAGGGCGCTGGCATAGTCACGGGGTCTCGTCCCCCCCAGATGACTCACCGGGTAACTCCCGCCGTCCCCCCTTCCATCTCATTGTCTTCACTCTCACTGTCTCAAAATATCTTCCAAATTGCTTATCAAATGGATAGTTATTGTATCATAAAATCTTCAAAGCCATTCCCCAGTCCCATTCGGCTGCACAGATGAACTTTTATACGATGATGTATCACAATGGATTATGCTAATCGGCTTGTTAATAGCTCCGCTGGCGTTCCCCCTAAGAGCATTAAAACCCACCAGCCCCTCGGACGGATTGGGGAACGTTTTATATGGCAGAGAACCAGCGGGCTGTCATGACAAGGCCGGTAAATAACGGCAGACACTCTGAAAACTAAAGAAATACTCAGTTAAATTATTTATACATTAATCAAAAATACAGTGGTTAGGCAATATCATTAGTTCATTGCTAATTGTTTTATGGATCTGTGAGGAGTTACCGGCCTGAATGTAGAATGAGCTTACATTTTCCCTCGCCCCATTATCCTTTCCTGAGAAGCCTGTTTTCTTGGCCAGACAGCCTGACTGACCACAACTTGGCAAGGCGTGAGAGCCCAGGGGGCTGTCCCTTTGTGTGAATTTTACCATTAAAATACAGTTCCCTGCTTCTGCCCAGAGATGAATGCCCAGGGTCCCCTCTGGAGGCGATTTCATACATATGTAGCTCACAGTTACTCTTAGGCCGAATATTTATGCAACACATTTTCCCAAAATGTTCCAACTGATTTCTACATCATTTTTCATTACAAAAAAAAAAAAAAAAAGCAAACACCACCGCACCAGTAGGTTTAAATGCAGTGTTGGGAACATTTCCTATGCAGGGATTTGAACAGGTTGGCCCAGAGGGCATCTGTCACAGTGCAGAGAAAGACCCACGCCCCCGGTTTCTGGGACAATTCCTGAGTCTTGTGCATGGACTCCAAGTGAAAGGCAATTTAAATATGTAGGGATGGCTTAAAAGGCCAGTCTGCCCTGCACTTCCCCCGTGATTTTACTTACCAGGGAGTAGCTTGTGTTGACAGGCTCCAATCCATTGCTCTGGTGCGAAGAGGTGCCCTTCTCATGAGGAGTGGCTGAATAGGACACGTAGCACTGGACAGATGATGGCTGGAGCCCTTTCTTAGTCACTTATAAATGTGTAATGAGAGCTCCAGAAAGAGTTCCAAAATTGCTTTGAAAGGTGGACTGGGCTTTGGCACTGGTGCACAGCTTCCCAGGGGGAGTATCGCAAAGGTGACCTACTGAGACAGCACAGGGAGGTACGTAGCATTTTTTTGTACGATGAATTCATGAACTTAATTGTCAACCTCAGGCTGGGTGCAGTGGCTCACACCTGGAATCCCAGCGCTCTGAGAGGCTGAGGTGGGTAGATTGCTCGCACTCAGGAGTTTGAGACCAGTATAAGCTAGAATGAGAACCTGTCTCTGATAAAAGTAGAAAAACTCACCAGGTGTTGTGGCAGGTGCCGATAGTCCCAGGTACTGGGAACTACTCATGTACTCCAGAGTTTGAGGTTGCTCTGACCACGGCACTCTACCCGGGGTGACAGACACAGAGTATCAAAAAACAAGTTGTTCTCATAGAAACGTTAGCAGGAGGAGTCTGTACAGCACGCCCAGCCATATGCACAAGCATTGAGCCTGCCAAAGCGTGGGGGTCAGGCTTTGTAGTAATAAGACAATACGGTGGCCCTTGGTTCCCCAGGAAGCATAGGGATGAGCTCCTGGGGGTAACTCCACAGGTGGGCAAGGAACTAAAGCTGCTACCTGGGGAGAGGCCAGCACTTCTCCTCCCTGCCTTCTCTGGGGCTCCCAGTTGGCTAAAGGCCATCAAAGCCAGAAGCGGAGGCACCACTGGGCACCCGGCTCCCACGTCAGCCTCCAGCCACACAGCAGGACTGAGAGGCTGACAGTAGCTCCAGAGGGGACCCAGACACCAAGCAGCATGGGGACATCAAGAACCTTTCCTCATCTCGTACTTTTATTATTGATTGATTGATTGATCAATTGATTAATGATTAAATGTGGGCCAGGCAGTGTTGTCAGTAATGCAGGTATTTAAAAAATGTATACAGGGGGCGGCACCTGTGGCTCAAAGGAGTAGGGCTCTGGCCTCATATGGCAGAGGTGGCGGGTTCAAACACAGCCCTGGCCATTAACTGCAAAAAAAGAAAAAAAGTATACAGGGGCCTGTGGCTCAGTGGGTAGGGAGCTGGCCCCATATACTGAGGATGGCTGTTTCGAATCTGGTGCCAGCCAAACTGCAACAACAACAACAACAGCAAAAATAGCCAGGTGTTGTGGCGGACACTTGTTGTCCCAGCTACTCAAGAGGCTGAGGCAAGAGAATCACCTAAGCCCGGCAGTTGGAGGTTGCTGTGAGCTGTGAAACCACAGAACTCTACTGAAAGCGATAAAGTGAGACTCTCAAAAACATACAAACAAAAAAATGTATACAGGTAGAGTAGATAAACAGTTAATAAAACAGGCAGAGAAGATTTTAGGGGCAGTGACAGATTTCTACATGCTCCTGTAATAGTGGACAGGTAACATCACACATTTGTCCAAACCCAGAGGATATCAGCCCCAAGCGTGAGCCATAACATAAACGAATGCCTTCAGTCTGTAAGAATCACTGTTAGCCCACCCCTTGCACCAAATAGCCTCTGTTAATTTAAGATGCAAATAATAGCAGACACGGAGGGCATAGTAAGAGAACTGAGAATTTTTGGCTCAACCTGTAGACTGAAAACTAAGAATATAAAATCTGTAGTTTTTTTTGAAGAAAGTGACTTCCCTTTGGGGTACAACAGAATCAAGTGGGGAGACAGAGAAATGAGCCATTGCAATATGGCGTAAGACGTGTTTGGTGGAAACAGTCCACGCTCAAACCACGGGAACACGTCAAGCCACAAGAGGACGTGGGAAGGACGTGCCAAGGTTGCTCCCCAGGGCAGGTGCCTCCATCACCTTTAAGAAAAGCTGTGGCCGGGCAGCGCCTGTGTCTCAAAGGAGTTGGGCGCTGGCCCCATATGCTGGAGGTGGCAGGTTCAAACCCAGTCCTGGTCAAAAACTGCAAAAAAACAGCCTCTATTTTTTGCTTTGCAAAGCCTCTGTTTCTGGCTTTGGTTGCGTTTAGCCAACTGGGAGCCCCAGAGAAGAAGGCAGGGGGAAGTTCCAGCTTGTCCCCAGGTAGCAGCTTCAGCCCAGCACTTCTCAAGAAAGGGACAAAGTCCACCCACCATGTAACATTGCAAAGAGGAAGGGAATGTGTCTGCTCCCTTAGCAGCCCACGTTTGGTTCCATGCCTGGAGACACAGCCCTCCACCTGCATAAGTAAGGGCCTCCCCCGCTGAGAAGCCTCTCAGAGGACGGCTGTCGGGGATCAGTAATTTGTACACCCCAGCAGTCCGCTCGACAGCATAGATCAAATTGAGGAAGCCGTTTCAGAGGAGAGGAGAAATTCTCCAAAGATCACAGCTTCTTCTTCATCATTATAATAATATCAAGCTCCTCACCTTCAAAGTGCGGACGCTGACTAATCAATTAAACATGCTCTTATCTTTTCTGATTGGAGTCCTGCTAGGCAGGTCAGAGAGGCAGCTTCTTCTGCTTCCAGAAAGAGCAGCCTTTAAAGTGAATGCAGACGTGGGTATATTCTGAATTTCTCGATGTAGACACAACATACAAGGAGTGAAGTCCGTGCCATCCAGAGGAAGGAGATTCTGCATCAGGGTTTATTTCTTTTTTTTTGTTTGTTTGTTTCTTTTCTATTTTTTTTTTCTCTTTTTGGATAAAGTAACATGATTTTTGGAGGGACACTCCCTCCTATGGGGCTGGTGACCCGAGGAGAATGAGTCACTTTTATATATTTATTATTATTTTGTTTCATCTCCCTGCACTGCTTTTGCAAGCTGTGAAATATTTCCTAGATTCCCTCCCACTTCTTGGAGGCTTTGCAGAAGGCCAGAACATTTTCTTGGTTGTACCGCCTTGGATGTTGGAACAGAACTCTGGTGAGTCACTGCAAACCGTCAGCACCCTCAGTCTAAAATTAAGACTTTCCGTGGTTGCCTTGTTGTTTCGTATTTGAGGCAAATGTCCAAATATCTTCATACTGTAAAATAAAAAAAAAGTTCCCTCGTTTCAAAGTGCTACGGTCACAGCTTCCTCCGACAGGGACAAACTGGCATGCATGGATGGGCTGTGCTATTTTTCTCACAAATTGGAAAACGTTTGGTATGGATAGCAATGACAACATGCAATTTTTTTGTTTTTTAATCATAAGCCCACACGGCAGCAAACAGCCCACTTTGCATTTCCACATCTGTCTCTGTGTATATGAAAGAGGCAGAAAAAGATTCATGAGGTGGAAACCGCTGCCCCATATGTTGCCTGGTCCTTGACTTCCCTCCTCCAATCGGGTCAACTTGCCTTTGTCAAAATAAGCCAAAGAGCCACGTCACCCGAGTTCTGCACCCCCACTTAGACAGACAGGGTAGCCTCAGTCCCTTCCCAGCTACCCACCAGCCGGTCATTGCGAGAAAGTGGCTTTTCCTTTGCTTTTCGGAGGACCTGGTTGGGAGATTTTATGGGCCTACCAATGTTGACGTGGCTAAGGCCTTTGCCACGTATTTGCAGCAACTCCAGAGGACACCAAGAAACCACCAGGTGACGTCTCTTTCTTTTCTGGAGACAAGTGAACTGAGCCTGGAAATAAAAAATAAACTTTAGAGAAACAGACCATACTTGGAAGTGAGGGACAGAGGAATATCTCGGGAATGGTACACTAGACCGAAGCACTTTCTCTGTTTTTTTTTTTTTTCCCATTCGTATTGTTATTATTCATTTTTTAAAATAAGGCTTAATCTCAATAGCAATTTATCATGAATATACGGGGGCTCAGTAGAAGGCAGGCTCTTGACAGCCCAAACTGGGGGCCCCTGTGGGTTCTCAGCACTCTGAAGGACTCTGGGTGTAACTGAGGCTCCAGGCTCCTCTGTCCAGACATTGGGGACTGGCTCATTTCCTGTGCTCCCAGCATCCTGAGACATTGGTTTCGGTACCCCCTGGATGGATGTGGAAGGAGCCTGGGTCCTCCCCACTGGGCAGTTAAACATTATGTATCTTCAACTCTGGGAGTTCAAGGCCACCCACCTCTCTGCTCATTGAATTGCTAAACTTCCAAGCGCTCAGCTCTCTGAAATCTCCCAAGAGCATCACTCAAGACTGAATCCCTTGGGGAGGCTGGATGGGGATGACAAGACCATCCCTTTCTCTTCTCTAAGGAGTGCAAAGATATCCTTTTCACGTGTGAGGCACCTTGTGAAGAATCATTGAGGGTGCTTGCTTTAATCTTCTGACTTGACTTGGGCTGCCCTCAGAAGCAGACCCTACAAGGAGCATCTGAGTGTAATTCTGGAAGGGCCACCAGGAGAATTAACTCAAGGGAAGCATTAGCAGTTGTCACTGTGACAACAGGGACAGCCAAGCCTCAGTCTTGCTGGAGCCAGTGTGCCCACACTTGGTCTACTCAAGAGTGGCAGAGGTGCGGTACAGAGTTACCTAAAAGTCAGCCTATAATTGGACAGATGTTCAAAGTTTCGCCTGTGGCTCAATCGGCTAAGGCACCAGCCACGTAAACCTAAGGTGGTGGGTTCGAATCCCCAGCCCGGGCCCGCTAAACAACAATGATGGCTGCAACCAAAAAATGGCCGGGCATTGTGGCAGGCACCTGTGGTCCCAGCTACTTGTGAGGCAGAGGCAGGAGACTCGCTTGAGCCCAGGAGTTGGAGGTTGCTATGAGCTGTGATGCCACAGCACTTTACCCAGGGGGACAGCTTGAGGCTCTGTCTCAAAAAAAAAACAAAAAACAAAAAACAAAGTTTCCAGGCATGTAAGGCTCACAGAAGACTAGCCCAACTGGTGAGGACTCAGAAAAACCACAAGAAGTCCTCAGGAGGACAGCCAACCCTCACCATGACCCTAACAATAACCCTAACCCTAGCCATGACCCTAACCGTAAGTCAACCCTAACACTAAGCATATGCTAAACCCACCCTAATCCTAACTCTAACCCTAACTCTAACCCAGGCATCCTCAAACTACAGCCCGTGGCCCACCTAAGACATTTATCTGGCCCACCGGGTGTTTTTGCCACCACTGCCTGTCCTGCTTAGCAGCTGACTTGTCCCAAAGCCTGCAGTCCGGCCCTCCAACGGTCTGAGGGACAGTGAAATGGCCCCCTGTTTAAAAAGGTTGAGAACCCCTGGTCTACAGCATTTTCACCACCACCTATAAACTACGAGGCATCATCACCTCTACATAATTCATCCTACTTCACAGATTTAATTTTACTTTCATGAAAATTTGATGGTTGAATAGCCCTTGAAATAATAATTCACTTTGGTCTGATCAATGATCATGACTTTTTTTTTTTTTTGAGACAGTCTCTCTGTCACCCTGGGTAGAGTGCCGTGGCATTACAGCTCACAGCAACCTCCAACTCTTGGACTTGAGCCTTGAACTCTTGACTCAGCCTCCTGAGTAGCTGGGACTACAGATCCCCAGTACAATGCCCAGCTAGTTTTTTCTTTTTTTCGTATAGACGAGGTCTCACTCTTGCTCAGGCTGATCTCGAACTCCTAAGCTCAGGCCATCCACCCTCCTCAGCCTCCCAGAGAGCTGGGATCAGAGGTATAAGTCCAGCTAATTTTTTAAGTTTTTTTGTAGAGATGAGGGTCTTACTATGTGGCCCAGACCGATCTCAAACTTGTGAGCTCAAGTGATCCTCCCACCTTGGGCCTCCCAGAGTGCTGGGATTACAGGCATGAGCCACCATGCCCTGCCCAAAACGCTCACATGAATGATACTCCCTTCCACAACATTGGCATTCCAGTTGCTCCAGGCCCTTGTCAACACTAGGCACTATCTGTCATTTTCATTTTAGCCATTCTGGTGGGAGGGTGATCACTGGGTATTTGCAGTTTTAATCCGTCTGGCTTTGTCTTCTCCCGATGCCCCTATTTAAAGGAGAGAACATGATGTGATTTCCCAGGGGCACCAGGAAACGTGTCACAAAATCAAGACCCAATGCCCTAATTCCAACTCCATGACTTTTCCATGGGGCCCACAGTGTTGTCACTGGTGACAGCCACAGCAACACTGGCCCACACTTGATTGCCTTGGTCTGTATTCTTTTCCTTTCTTTCCCCAAATATCCCTTTTCCTCTTTAACTGCAAGGAAACATGTGTGCTGAGCCGGAGGTGGGTGGAATTAAGCCCCGTCCCACCCCACCCCTAGCTGTAACACTTCTGTGGTTTTCTGCTCCCTGAGAGCCGGCCAGGTGTAGAGTGACAGCTAAACAGGGGAAGAGCAGCTCGGTGACTATTAGGACAGTGGCCTCACCAGGGGGGCTGCAATGGGTTTAATGCTGCCCTTCTCAAAATAGGCATGCCTAACCCTAAACCAGGGGTCCTCAACCTTTTTAAACAGGAGGCCAGTTCACTGTCCCTCAGACCGTTGGAGGGCCAGACTGCGGGCCCCAGGATGAGTCAGCTGCTAAGCAGGACAGGCAGTGGTGGCAAAAATACCCAGTGGGCTGGATAAATATCCTAGGTGGCTGCATGTGGCCTGCAGGCCGTAGTTTGAGGACACCTGCCTTAAACCTCTATAGCAGTGAAGGATGTCATGCTGTATTAGCAAATGGCGACTTTGCCATTGTAATCAAGATATAAGGGAAGTGAGGTCATATCAGGTTAGGGTGGGTCCTAAATCCAAGGAGAGGCGTTCTGCTCAAAAGATGACAAGTCTCGTAGATGCACATACAGGTAAGGAAGCCACGTGGAGACGGAGGCACGGATTGAGTGAGGCACCTGCCAGCCGAGGAACATTTGCAGCCCTCAGAAGGTAGAAGGACAGAGTGGCATAGGGCCGCCCTCAGAACTACCAGAAGGAGCCCACACTGGAAACACCTCCACCCTTTGTCCTGGACCCCAGAACTACAAGAAAATAAATTACTGCTGTTTTAAGACACCCGATTTACAAGCTTTTTTTATGGCAACATCTGGAAACTCCTGCAGGGGTCTCAAGTCTGGGTGTGGTGACACTTTGAGATGACCCAGGGGCTGGGAACAGGGCACCTGGGTGGACAGGTCCCCTCCACTGGTCCCTTCCTCGCTGGTGAAAAAAAAGAGTCAAGGCCAAATCCGCCTGGTTGTCAGAAGCTCCTCTGGGCAAGTCAGGCGGCAACAGAGAAGGGAGTGAGCCGCCTGGTCTCATTAGAGCTCGGAGACGGAGCCTGTGATATCTCCGGGAGCGCCCTCCGAAGCCAGCCCCTTTCCCACGTCCCTCTCACATATGAATAAAAACATGAAATTAGTTTTATGTCAGAAGAACAACCCTAAGACACTTGTAACTTATAATTATGATTTCTAAGCTGTTCGACTTGTCAGTATCAAGAAATTCACAGCCGGAGACTTCCCGGGGTTTATGAGCTCCGACACTCTGCACTGGCTTTGGAAAATTAAGCGTGAGTCTCTCATCTGCATTCTGATTTATTAACTGCGGTGAGGAGCAGAAACTGGGAAAATGGACTCCCGGACGCAGACGCCGGGGCTGCCCAGCACATTGTCCAGAAAGGGCCCGTGCACACGGTTATCCCCCAAAGACCAGCTGCTAACACTGGTGCCCCCGCCTTCCCCAATAGCCACATCCATCCATCTTTTGCAGGGCACACCTCACCCTTCCAGGGACGGAAATCATTCTGGATACAAAACACAGACGGGAGTGATGCAGTCGTTTGGAAGATGTGCGCTGACCACACCCGTGATCTCAGGTGTATGTCTGGGAGCTGGAAAATCTTCCCTTCTGTAGAAGTGGAAATAGTGATTAAGTCCAGTGGCTGGTGATACAATCCCTCCTGCTCAACTGGAGTCCAGCACAGAGCTGGGGAGTCAGGACACTTGGCCTTCTGGATGTAAGCTACCGCCCCTTTCAGGTTTCAGTCAGTTCCTGCCTAGTAGGATTGCTGAGGTGCTCAGCACACAGCGGGGCAGCCAGGTCTCTGCCCATGGTCTGGCATTGCTAACCATGTTGTTCTCCTCTGATCTCACCTTACCTTGTCCCCGTGTGCCACATGCAATAGCCAACTCAGCTACTCAGCCCCACATGGCCTCCACCCACTGTTCCCCACGTCCACTGGTCTCACCCGTAAAATCACATCCTGGGACTCCAAGGTGAATAGCATCTGAGAAGCCATGTGTTCCAACAGTGGTGTGACCATCCAAGGCTGTGTCCTAAGGTAGATTGACCTTCTCTATTGCTGGGCGACCCTACTGGTTGTGTCCACATGTCGGAGACTCCAAGTCCCAGGTCTCCAGTCTGGTAAAGGGGCCTGGGAGGCAGACGCCACTGTCTTCACGCCCTGGGAACGTGAGCTGATTGCAGTGACACTCTCCATCCGCCTCTTCAAGGACTTTCAGCTCCAACTAGCAAAGCCTGAAGGACAGGACACCTCAGAAGCTGGGCTGGCCTTTGGGGGCACAGGTGAAAGGCTGTGGACTTGAGGAAGAAAGATTATTCCAAGGCTCGTGAAACAAAGGAAAATGGAATCCCTGTTCTGTAGAAATACTGTGGTCTTTATTTCCACCTAGATGCAGGTGGGGTGAAATCGAGAAAGGAATTCCACACATGGGTTGTGATGGACGGGGATGTCCAGGGTCAGGGAGGATAGCGATTGGAGGTATTCCTATTTCATCAGTCTGACCCTTCCTGGGTGGGGCGGGTCTATTTGGGCAGGTACACCTGTTTCCGATGTACAGTTTTTTAGGCCTAACCCCACCTGCACACAAATGGCTGGATGCCACACCCCCTTTAAACCCCAAGTCCCTTGGATTTTATGAATGAGGCTTGAGAATTACACTCGGGAATTACCCTGGAACAGTTGTCAACACCGCACACATCCAAGCCTCCTGTCTTTAATGCGCCACAGGGCACATCTGAGTCCTCCTGACTCAGTCTGAGGGGCACAGGGGTGTCCCCACTGGAGATCAGCCCAGCATCGGCACCTCCTCTCACTCGACCTGCACTAGACTCCCTCCTCTCCTGATCATTTGGAGATAGAATCAGTGCTGCTTGGAAGAGCTGGACTTTAATCAGTATGTTTGGAAATGTGAGGTGGGGTGTCCTGTCCACACTGGGAGCCAGAGAGGGAGGTAGAGAGGGAACATTAAGACAGATACAGGGTGTGCACAAACAGGATAGCCGAGACAGCAGGTGGACCTCAGGAAGGGCACACAGGAGCACAGGGAGGACCCTGGCAGGGGTGGGATGAGGCAGAGGCCTGAACACAACCCCCAAGCAGAGCTCTGAATGCCCTCCCCACTCCCTATCCCTCACCCCCAAATCCCTGCCCATCCTGGACTCCACCTCTGACACAAATGTGGTGTCTGTTCACTGCAACCAAATGGAACTAGACAGTGACGATGGTGGCATGGCCTTGTGAATGGACCTGAGGCCACTAAGCTCCACATTTTAAAGTTGTTGAAATGGTAACTTTTGTGTTAAGTGTGTTGTACCAGCTCAGCGCCTGTGGCTCAAGCGGCTAAGGCTCCAGCCACATACACCTAAGGTGGCAGGTTCGAATCCAGCCTGGACCCGCCAAACAACAATAATGGCTGCAACCAAAAAATAGCCGGGCGTTGTGGTGGGTGCCTGTGGTCCCAGCTACTTGGGAGGTGGCAGCAGGAGACTCACTTGAGCCCAGGAGTTGGAGGTTGCTGTGAGCAGTGAAGCCATACCACTCTACCCAAGGGTACAGCTTGAGGCTCTGTCCCAAAAAAAAAAAAAGTGTGTTGTACCACAATAATAATAAATAGAAAATAAGTGAGTGCATGATGGGTAGATTGGATAGATGGATGGATACATGATAAATTGGATGGATTGATGGATGGATGGATGGATAGATGGTTGGATGGATGGATGGATGAATGGATGGATGGATGGATACTTGATAGATTGGATGGATGGATGGATGGATGGGTACATGATACACTGGATGGATGGATGGATGGGTGGATGGATGGATGGATACATGATAGACTGGATGGATGGATGGATGGATGGATGGATGGATGGATGGATGGATACATGATACATTGGATGGATGGATGGATACATGATAGATTGGATGGATGGATGGATGGATGGATGGATG
>CAUYQV010019025.1:0-19274 GCA_963574575.1 Galagoides demidoff
AATATCACTTTCTTTTGAGATGGAGCCTCAAGCTATCCCCCCTGGATAGAGTGCCATGGCATCACAGCTCATAGCAACCTCCAACTCCTGGGCTCAAGCGAGTCTCCTGCCTCAGCCTCCCAAGTAGCTGGGACTACAGGTGCCCGCCACAACGCCCGGCCATTTTTTGGTTGCAGCCATCATTGTTGTTTGGCGGGCCGGGCTGGGGATTCGAACCCGCTACCTTAGGTGTATGTGGCTAGTGCCTTAGCCGCTTGAACCACAGGCGCCAAGCCCTATAGTAAGATTTTTAAGTGGTTCTCTTGCTGCCTTTCCAGTATGGTCTCATCTCAAGCTTTGAGAAGCGAATGGTTGTGTGTTTGCAGTTCCAGAGTGGAGTGCAGGGAAGGAGCTGGTGGCAGTGGAATTGGTGGCTACCCATTGCTTGCAGGTGCTATTGTAGTGGGCACCAGGCAGATCTGAAGTGTGACTCTATGCCTTCCACCCCCTTTACATTTTATAGGTTAGACTGCTGAAGCCCAGCCAAGCCAGGGACATGTCACCCCCCACCCTCAGAATAGCAGTAACTATGCTCACTCAGTCCCAGTTGAACAAACCTAGATATAGCATTTTTTTCCCTCTTTTCAAAGTGGGAGTATTTATTTTATCCATGAACTATTGTTTGTCTTGTGAAAAGATGGACCAGAATGCCTTCCAATGATGTTTATAAAATAAGATCTATTTTTCCTGTGCCTTCCGAGAAACAGCTGTTGTTTAGAGCGGGTGCCCTTCTGTATATCTTAGGCTGGGCTGACTATCATCTTACATGGTATCCTTCTTGTTGGCTCAGGTTGTGTTGAGGGTTTGGTTATTTGTGGGTGCACTTAATATTAAGCATTGAAAATACTGTTTTGATTGAGGTATTATGCCCGCTGAGTTGTGATATTGCATCCATCATCTTGTTCAAATAAATAGCTCCATATCTGTGTGTCGGAATGAATAAATAAAACTATTGCGGCAGGGAGGTTGGGCTACAAACTAAAGGCCCGCGATGTTCTTTTCTGGCTTTGAAATGCCCTTGCAGAGAAGTATTGAAGATTTACCAGCCCACAATGAGTCTTTTTAATCGGCTGTTCCTTGCCACCCTCCCCCTCAAACCAAGAATACATTTCCAGCAGAGTTCTTTATTTAGTTGGCATTGGTTTTTATTGACCCTGATTGAATTTGAAATTGTAAGGCTGAGAGAGGATTTGCAAAACATTTGAATACATTTTGCTCACAGTATTGTTTTGTGACTTAGAAGAACTTATCTTTTTAGCCAATCAGGTTAAGGTCAGTAAAGTTGTCTTTTGAAAAATGAAGCATTGAAGTCCTGAATGAAAAGGTATTTTGAAGTCTTGTTGCCTTTTGGGGCAAATGCAGGTGAGAAATGTTAGTCTCCCTTTCACTCATTTAGGCTCAAAAACTAGGGATCAAAATCAGTGCTGTGATAGCAGTGCCTGTGTATCTGGACATTAACTGCGCATTATTATGTTTATTTTCAGTCCTTTCGGCCTCTCAGAATGAGGTTCCTGCTGCACCCCTGGAGGAGTTGACCTACAGACGGTCACTTCGGGTGGCCCTGGATGTTCTGAGTGAGAGAACCAGCGTGAGTCAAGAAGGCTCTTCAAGGACAGAAGGAACTGCTCTGTCTCAGAGGGAGAAGCAGCCTATAGAACCTGACTCTTTGCTCTGTGATTCTAACTGTTCTGGACCTCAGGGGAGGAGGGAATGTACACCACAGAGCCCATCAGGTTTGTCCACTTGTGAAAAGGACCCCAACTACAAAGTGAACCACAAGAAAGGGCTCAGAAAAAGTGCACGTCCAAGAGGCCTGTCAGTATCTTCAGCCTTCGATGGTTTACAGGATGGCAGCGGGTCAAGAGTGCATGGGGAAAATTATATTGCAAGTAAGAGGGGAAGAAATTCAGCACAGAAGTCCAGCTCGTGCCAAAATGTACCTTCACTTTCAGAAACAGATTATGAAAAAGAGAGTGAGAAAAAGGCAAGCAGCTGTACAACCCTGTTCTTGCCATCCAGCGTCAGTGGGGAGGATCCATGTGCCAGGGCCAGGGAATGGAATCCAGGTTTGCCATCAGGCAGTGTCACTATGCCTGCAGCCCCAGTGCACTTGGCCTACTCAGAGGCTGGAGAATGCCCTGTGAAGAGGCCATGCACCAAGCAGCTGGAGACAGGGGCTGCGGAGCCTGAACTGTCCCCCAGACACGGGCCAAGGGAATGCATGACTTTGCGCAGCACCACCAGGCTCGGCCCGCCTCCCCTACAAGCTTCCACAGATGAAAGGAGAAGTCTTCATCTTCCAGATTCCAAGAAGCTTGAGGAAGGTAAACGTTTATCAGTAAAGGACAAGATGCTGGGAGGAGTCCTGGTTTCTCCCTTGGCCACAGTCAGAGCAGGCACTTGAGTATTTTTAACCAGATCTTGATGAGATCATTACCAAAATAGAGTTAGAGCAGAGATTTCCTCATTCCTTTTTGTTTGTCTCCCCACTGGGCTATAATTACTTCAGCTTCTAAATATTTGTGTTTTTATTTTTGTGCTGAAGTGGAGGGAATGAGGCAGAGAGCCCAAGGTGGAGTGTGGAGCCAGATTGTTGGCAATACAGGGAGTGGGGAGTGTGCGGCTGTGTTTGGGCTCCAGGGATTAACTCTTACTCTTAACTCTTGCAGGAGCAGTGATGCATTCCACTTAGGAATCTCAGAAATGATTAACTCAATTTAAAGGCTCCTGAATTTTTTTTTTTTTTTGAGACAGAGTCTCACAATGTCGCTTTTGGTGTGGGATCACATCTCACAGCAACCTCCAACTCTTGGGCTTAAGCTATTCTGTTGCCTCAGCCTCCCAGTAGCTAGGATTACAGGCACCCACCACAGCGCCTGGCTGTTTTTCTTGTTATAGTTATTGTTTAGTAGGGCCTGGCTGGGTTTCGACCCACCAGCCCTGTGCATGTGGCTGGTGCCCTAACCACTGGGCTCCTGGTGCTGAACCGTGCACTTCTGACTTTTTTTTTTTTTTTTTGCAGTTTTTGGCCAGGGCTGGGTTTGAACCCACCACCTCTGCGCCCTACTCCTTTGAGCCACAGGCGCCGCCCAAGGGCTTCTTTAAAGAATTCACATGTTAAAAAAAAAAAAAAGAATTCACATGTTGGTTAGGCTCCTGTAGCACAGTGGTCATGGCGTTCGCCGCATATACTGAGGGTGGTAGGTTTGAACCTGACCCAGGCCAGCTAAACAACTGCAACAAAAAAATAGCCGGGCGTTGTGGCGAGTGCCTGTAGTCCCTGCTCCTTGGGAGGCTGAGGCAAGAGAATTGCTTAAGCCCAAGGGTTTGAGGTTGCTGTGAGCTGTGACACCATGGCACCCTATCAAGGGCAACGTAGTGAGACTGTCTCCAAAAAAAAAAAAGAATTCATCTGTTGGCTCGGTCTTGGCTTGGTGCCTGTAACTCAGTGGATAGGGTGCTGGTCACATGCTTGGGGGCTGATGTTTTCAAACCCGGCCCACGCCAGCTAAACAACAACAACAAAAAATAACCGGTGTTATGGTAGGTACCTGTAGTCCCAGCTACTGGGAGGCTGAGGTAACAGAATCGCTTAAACCTAAGTGTTGGAGGTTGCTGTGAGCTGTGATGCCATGGCACTCTACCAAGGGCGACATAGTGAGACTCTGTCTAAAAAAAAAAAAAAAAAAAGAATTCCTGTGTCGATATATTTTTGTGTGGTTGCCACCTTACACCTTGGTTTCCATTTTAGCATTGTAGCATCCTTCTTATTTTTGAAATGTTAGTTAAAAAATGTTAATGTGACTGCTGGGTCAGCTGTCTCTTAAGATCTGTTCTCTACAAACTCACTACCTAGATGTCAGTCTTTTTTTTTTTTATTGAGACAGAGCCTCAAGCTGTCCCCCTGTAGAGTGCCGTGGCATAGCTCACAGCAACCTCCAACTCCTGGGCTCAAGTGAGTCTCCTGCCTCCGCCTCCCAAGTAGCTGGGACCACAGGCGCCTGCCACAACACCTGGCTATTTTTTGGTTGCAGCCATCATTGTTTGGTGGGCCCAGGCTGGATTCGAACCTGCTACCTTAGGTGTATGTGGCTGGCGCCTTAGCCGCTTGAGCCATAGTCGCCGAGCCTAGATGTCAGTCTTTAGGGAGATCTACAACTATAATAACAAGGGAACTGGTATGTGTCTTTTCACTTTCTCTGAAGACCCAACAACTACACCCTGCCCTGTTCATGATTCACTCTTGGTTGGGGGTGTCCGCTACCTGTCTGACCATAGAGTGGTGCAGACTAAGGAGTTAGCTATCAAGGGACAAAAGGAATCCCACCCGGAATTCATACAGCTTTCTATGATTTAGATAGTGGCTGCTTCTAGCCTGCCTCTCATTCTGTCATTTACAACACGAAAGGTCTTCTCTCCCTCTCTCCTTACCCTGTCTAGTATTTTTCTTTAAAATGTACTTTAATTGAAGTGCATCCTATTGAATTTGGCAGTGTGGAATCTTTGCTTTATGCATTGGTGGTCATGTATCACGGAATGTTTTCTTGGGATGAGTCATCAAGATGGTATGATGACAGTGAAAGTCTAACATGACATTGTTGGCAGACCTTCAGTCTTCTGAGGAGTCTATGGAGTTTAATTCCATTAATTCCATCCTGGATGAAGACGAGGATGATGAGGAGCCACCGAGAATCCTTTTATATCACGGTAAGAAGTAACCGGAGAGCAGCCTTTGGTGGTAATGATACACTCAAAAGCAGTGTGGGCTAGTGTTCTGAGACCATCTTTGACATCTGTCACTGAAGGTCTCTTGCTATTTAATTTTTCTCCTATCTAACTGAGATCTGGAAGGGACCTTCAGATGTGCCAGATTTTCTGTCCTCTGTCTAAAGAGTAAGCCACACAAAGGGGAGCAGGTTCCTAGGAAGAGATAGCCCAACCCTCCCTGTTAGGGTGCTTCTCCTCTGCTTTGCCTTAAGCCTTGTCCTCCTGTCCCCACAGTGGGAAGGAGGAATGGCTGGTGAAAAGATGATTTGTGTTGCCATCGCTGAGGTGTGGCCTAGCACTGCCTCCCGTACCCAGCTGCCATTAGCCACCTTTGGTGATGGTATTCAGGCATCTGTCCAGTGAGGGTCTTCACACGTAGCTGTTTGCACCAGAGGGAAATCTGCCTTTAAGTGCCACTGAACATCGGTATGGAAGGGATCAGAAATCAGACCCAAAGATTAGAAACAGCACCTTCTAGTTTAGTTTAGAAGGACAGATTCATAGGCTGCTGCAGAAATAGTGCAGGCACCCTGGAGGACCTCATACCCTGCTTCTCCCATGGCAACACCCAACAGGACTGCCGAGCAGGCAGTCTCAGCCGGGAAGCTGCCTGCTCCGCTTGCGCTCCTGTGCACATGTGTATGAGAGCGGTATTGTTAACGTAGTTTTTTTTTTTTTTGTCTAAGCTGCTTTGAATGCTTCTCCGTCATTGAATGAACTTAATTACAATTCTGCGTTTTCTTTTTTTTTTTTTTCCCTTAACACTAACCCATCCTTTTTTTACTTTTTCACATGATCTTGTAATCATTCTTCATGGCAGTTACTGTTTTCTAAGGGTGTTGAATTATCACTAGTCCTGCCCCATCTGTGGGCTTCTGTCTGAATTATTCTAGGACACTGGGTGCTGCAGGGCCTTGGACTCTTAAGAAATCATTTTTGCAAAAAAAAAAAAAAAAGAAATCATTTTTGCAGCATCAGTTCCCAGAGTGGGGTTCCCACAGGAAGGGCATTGTGCCCTTCCGCCCCAACTGCCACCAGCTGGGGTCAGGTCACTAGGGCTTCATAAAACCCAGGTGTTTGGTCTTTCATCCTATTGATAGCTTGAACTCATTTTTACTTTTTTTTTTTTTTTTTTTTTAACCTGTCTGGCTGAATGTGTATCTTGAGGATTTACAGACTGACCTCTGAATTGGCTGTTTGTGTACATGGGCTCTGAAATTTCTCTTGAAAACTAAATGCCCCCTACCAGGTGGGAACCAACACTTGGTCATATTGGCAGCAAAAGTCTTTCCCAGTTTGTCTCCCCTTTTATTTTAATTTGTTTTTTTTACCTTACGGACTTTATTGACCTTGTAGTCAAATATTGCAGCATTTCCTTTCTTCTGCAACAGTGTGAAGCTGAGCATCTTTGTTCTGCGGGTATTAAGAATAACCTCCGTTTTCTACTGGTGTTTCTGTTGTTTGATTTTTTTTAAATTTAATTCACTCATTTTGGGTATTTTTGGTATAGAAAATGTAGTTAAAATTTTTTTTTCAGATTAATATGAGGGTACAAATTATTGAGTTATATTGTTTGCATTAGTTAGGTGAAGTCCAAGTTGTAGTTGAGCCCTTCACCCAAGGGGTGTGCTGACACCCTTACATTGTGTCCATTGGTGAAATGTAGTTAAATTTCATCCATAAATAGTTTTGAAGTTCTAATTTAAATAATAATTTTTCTCATTTTTAACCCTAGTTTCTCAGATAAGCCTCTTACAAATTTAGAAATTTAAGTTCTTATGTTTGGATCTTTATTGTATGACATTACCTTACCTCATTTCTGTTTAGTTCACAGTTGTTTTTTTTTTTTTTTTTAACAGTGTCTTATTTTGGAATAATTTTAGAGTTTTAGGATTTCACATAGAGGACAGAGAATCCCTGCCTGGCCCTCATGGCTTCCCGCCTGTCACCACAGTACGTTTATCATGCTGAAAAAGCCAGTACTGTACCACACTCTGAACCATTGTTGTTTTGCTTTATGATCTCATAGTTACCGGTTAGACTTAAGTGACACGAGTTATAAGTATGCCTTTCAAATTCTCTTGATTTTTTACATGAATTATGTTAAAATCAGATCTAAACAATATCACAATTGTATTTTCTCAAGCTATTGTGCTTGGTGCTTGCTATGGATTTGACTTGTGTATTCTATCTTTTTTCTTTTTTTCTTTTTAATTCTAGAACCACGTTCGTTTGAAGTAGGAATGCTAGTCTGGCTTAAATACCAGAAATACCCCTTCTGGCCAGCAGTGGTAAGAACAATCTCCTCCATCTTTAAGAGTAGTTAGTCAAATCCCATGAATTTTTATTCTGCTCATCCTCGGTTCTTGATAATTTGATCTGAGCAAATATTTTCATTGTTATTGCTGGATAAAAATGGTGAGTTTATAAAAAAGATTTATAGAGACACATTTTCCTGAATAAAGGGAGTTTGGTCATTTGATACAATATAGTGTAAGGCACACAGGTCACATTTTTACTAGGCAGATTTAGAAAAACCTGCCTGAAAAAAAATGTTAGCAATGTGCTCATTTTAAATACTGTGCATTTCAACCTTTTTTCTTCCATTAAAGCTCATTAATTTAGATTTTATGGCAGAGATGGGTTCTATGGATAAAAATGTATATTTGGAATCCTTTTACAGCTCCCAGTATGGTGGTGAGTTCAGACATGGGTGGCCTTTCGGCTGTGCTGTCTGCATGCCTGGCAAGCAAGATGCTCCCTTCCCCGGCATAGGCAGGATTCTCATTGTTTAAACTGTCGTTTTTTAATTTTGTTTAGAGACAAAGATGTCTAAATCCAAAAGGCATCTGCCCTACAATAATTATGAGATGTTTTTGCTATTTTAAAGAGTCTTTATCTCACCGGAGTCATCAATACCTCCTTGAGTATGACTCTGGTTATAGAAAACATGGGCTTCAACTTTGTGTAGTGTTAACCAGCAGTGTGTAGGTTAAAAACGTTTATAGTGGCTCAGCGCCTGTGGCTCAAGTGTCTAAGGCGCCAGCCACATACACCTAGGGTGGCAGGTACGAATCCAACCCGGGCCCGCCAAACAACAATAATAATGGCTGCAACCAAAAAATAGACAGGCTTTGTGGCAGGCGCCTGTGGTCCTGGCTACTTGGGAGGCTGAGGCAGGAGACTCGCTTGAGCCCAGGAGTTGGAGATTACTGTGAGCAGTGAAGCCATGGCACTCTACCCAGGGGGATAGCTTGAGGCTCTGTCTCAAAAAAAAAAAAAAAAAAGTTTATAGCAGAGCCAGGTACCTCCTGTCTGGTGGTGAGGGAGGCTGAGTTTGGGAGGCTTTTTTGTCTACCCTCAGCATCTGCTTCCCAGTGAGCACCCACTCAGCCTCCCTTCCTACAACTTTCCAGCCCTTTCCTTGTTTCTGTTTCCTGGGTCGCTGCCAGGCTAACATATCACTAATGTGACAGGTTCCTGGGGCGTGAGAGCAGGCATCCTCACCTGAGACCCAGGCTTCAGGGCTTGAAGTGCTCCATAGCTTTGTTTTCCTTTGGAGCCCTGGTGGGTGGCAGGACAGCCAGGCCATGGAGGGGCTAGATCAGGAGTCAGGTCAGCTTGGTGTGGATCCTTTGTCCCCTCCTGTGGGGCCTGTGATTGTTCTTGGCCCTTTTGAGTTCACTTCATTCATTTAAAAAATGAGGGTAAAACCTGCCCTGCTGAGCCACTGGGAGAAGTGGTCAGGCAGTTATATAAAGAGTCAGCTCGCAGTGGTAGGTGTGTTCCTTTTTATTAAAAAACCAAAACAAAATGAGCTGATTCTACTCAGAAGTAAAAGCACTTAGAGCAATGTGTGCAACCAAGCTTGGGGTGATTTCTTGGTATTCCATTGCTGTGGATTCTGCCCAGGGTTACCCTGGGTCTGGTGGTATTGCTTGTTATGTATGTTTCTGCTGCTTACTGTAAAGCCACATGAGATAATATCAGAAAAACAATCAAAATCCACAATCTCTTCTTTGTTTTAACACTTTTTTTGGTTGGATTTGCCAACAGGTCAAAAGTGTCAGGCGGAGGGATAAGAAAGCAAGTGTGCTTTTTATTGAAGGAGACATGAATCCCAAGGGGAGGGGGTAAGACTGTTGCTCTTTGTTCCTTACAGATGGCCCCAGGTGGCAGCCTCCTGGCTCTCAGAGGGGATGGGGTGTGGGGCTGCAGAGTGCCGCCTTGCCATCTCTCACTTGCCAGGAGGGAAAATCCAAACTAAGGCTGTATTTAAAGGAACTGGTCAAACACTTCAGTTTTCAAAACCTTATTTGCTGGTTTTGAAAGGCAGCCCAACCAGACTTTCATTGGATCCACTGTTTCCCAAAAACTGCAGCAAAATTTGGTGTGTGCAGGCATTGTGAAGGTAGCATCCTGCTTCCATGTGAATTTGGCTATTTTGTTAGTTGGTCAATTATTTACCCATTGTTCTCTCTCTGCTCAGTCTGGGATGGTGCTCCCAGCATGGAAATGGGTCTTTAAGGCTGTGGGAGCTGGTAGAGGCTGTGGCACCCCTCCACCCAGTCAGACAGAGGAAGGGCAGCATGTCTCAAGTGTATTAGGTGAAGTTACTGCATGCTAACTCTCCCCAATTTCTACTTCATCAAGGATCACAGTATCTCTGAGAAGATTAAAGCACTTTGATTGTAAAGAGAAACAGACACTTCTGGTAGGTGAATTATTATTCGTACTTGCCTTTTTGAATGGTTTATTTTGTGACTAGCTTGTGTGGACAGTCTGAAGAATAGTAGTTAGAGCCAGTGCCATGCCCGCTCTGGGCATTTAGTGGGGATCAGTCACAACCACCCTGGGAAGTTGCCTGTCCTGTCTCCCCATTTACAGGTGAGGAAACTGGGGCCTGGGGCCAACAGGTGCAAGGCCAACTCCTCCCATAGCCAGCTGTACCTATGTTAACCTTTGGGACAGGGCACCCTGGTGAGAGCCTCTTGAGGCCAGGAACTCAGGAGGTTAAGGCATTGGATGTGAGTTTTTTTGTTTTTTTTTGAGACGGAGCCTCAAGCTATCCCCCTAGGTAGTGTGCCATGGCATCACAGCTCATAGCAACCTCCAACTCCTGGGCTCAAGCGAGTCTCCTGCCTCAGCCTCCCAAGCAGCTGAGACCACAGGCGCCCACTACAACGCCCAGCCATTTTTTGGTTTCAGCCATCATTGTTGTTTTGGCGGGCCCAGGCTGGGGGTTCGAACCCGCCACCTTAGGTGTACGTGGCTGGCGCCTTAGCCGATTGAGCCACAGGCGCCGAGCCAACATGATGTGTTTTAATGAAGAAGGACGCACCCTGAGCCAAGGACTGCAGGTGACGTCTAGAAGGTAGAAAAGGCAAGGCAACAGATTCTTTCCTAGAGCCACTTGAGATAATGCAGCTCTGGAAATACCTTGATTTTAGCTCATAAGACCTATTCAGACTTTCCAGAACTGTAAGATAATAAATTTGTATTATTTTAAGCCCTTAAATTGTTGATAATTTCTCATAGCAGTTGTAGGAAACTAACACAGATGGGGATTAGAATACCAAAAATATAAGATGTCAGAATAAGTACAAATTTATTTAAGTATCACTAATTAAATAAATATGGAAGGGTTGAGTCCACCCATTAGATACTACAAGCTATCAGTTTGGATTTTTTAAAACTCCAGCTGTATGCCATTCATGAAAGGTATACATACAAATCTAAAATAAAATTACAGGCTCGGCACCTGTAGCTCAAACAGCTAAGGCATCAGCCACGTACACCAGAGCTGGTGGGTTCGAATCCAGCCCGGGCCTGCCAAACAATGACAACTACAACCAAAAAATAGCCGGGTGTTGTTAGCCTGACTACAGCAGGTGCCTGTAGTCCCAGCTACTTAGGAGGCTGAAACAAGAGAATTGCTTAAGCCCAGGAGTTGGAGGTTGCTGTGAGCTGTGATGCCACAATACTCTACCCAGGGCGACAGCTTGAGGCTCTGTCTCAAAATAAATAAAATTAAATTACACAGAGGTTATGGGGATATGTATACACCTGGTGTCTGTTATCCACTGCAGTGTAATGACCCACCACCAAAATTTAATTACTTAAAGTTACAACAGAGACAATTGGGCAGGCCTGCGGATCTCCCATGATCTCTGGTGTAACTGCAATCCTTCAAGACGCCTTCCACGCTGCTGCTGCTGTTGGCCAGTCTTGCTCTCTACACCGTTTTTCATCATCAGCGCTGTTAGACCAGCCTTCTGCACATGGTGGCAGCAGTGTTCCAGGTGACGAGATCAGCAGCGGCAAGACCTGGTGAGGACCAGACTTAGAAGTCCCAAGTCATGCTGCCTTTTCTATTCAAAGCAAGTCACAATGCCAGCAGCGATTCAACAGATGGGGAAAAAGACTCCCTGACTTTTTTTTTTAATTTCAGATTAATGTGAGGGTATAAACAACTAGATCACAATATTTGAATCTGCTAGGTAGAGTCCCTCTTGTAGTTGTTTCCTGTACCCAAAAGGTATGCCATACACACCCCTGTATTGTGTCCATTAAGTGGAAGCACACCAATGCTCCCTTCCTCCCTTCTCCTCGATCTCTCGTTCCCCCCCCAACTTGAATTGAATTGAGTTTTTCTCCTATGTGGGGTAGATGGCATTGAAACACATTCTTCTTAGTAAAGACTCCATCTCTTAATGGAAGAGTGGCAAAGTCACACTGCAAGCAGTATAGATTCAGAGAGGGAAGCAGTTTTTGTGGCTTTCTTAAAAAGTCAATTTAACATATCTAGGAAATATTAACACACAAAGCATGTGTAGCAACATTAATACCAGACAAAGTTGAAGTCAAGGTGAAAAGAAACTAAGAGGCAAAATGTCTTAGTAATAAAAAAACAAAACAAAACACTATGTCAAGAAAATAAAATCATTATGAGCATGTTTTCATCTAACAACATAGATTCAAAATATGTAAAGGTAAATCTGTTAAAGTTTAAAGAGAAATTGACCCCCCAAATTCCAATACTAGACTTAAATGTACTTCTCTGAGAAACCAAAATATTAACCACTTAAAAAAAAAGAAAAGGATCAAGACTACTGGAGTAAGTAACCCAATAGCTTGACCTTTAGAACAGCATTCTAAGCAGAGAAAACACATTCACAAAACTTGACCAGAGGCTAAGCTGCAAAAATAAAAATCTCCTTACCCCAAAATAATATAACACAGACCATAATTCTCTTGCTACTGTAGGAAATCATGGCACTTTTCCCTTTGGTTGGTTGGCTGAAAGATCAACTCACAATTATGGTAGATTAATAAGAGAAAGGTTTATTTCCAGATACCATGCACGTGGGGAGAATCACAAGAATGATAACCCGAAGTCTTCCTGACGGTCAGTGACTTTTAAAGATGCTTTTTAGAAGGGAGGGGAGAGAATGTGGAAAGTATACAGTGTAGCATGTGGTTGCTAGAGGGGATGAATGTAGATGGGTAGAAACAAATTTAATTGTAGATTAAGCTAAGAGACAGGTCTCATGCTTCAAAAGACCTTAGGGCCAGGTCTATTCCTATGCAATAAGGAAGCCAGCAGCCCCTTCTGGTTCTAAATCAGGTTACTCAGGTTTTATAGAGGAAAGGCCAGTGCTTTCTTATCACAAATGGCCTTTTAATTCAAAATATTCTTTCTACCAAGGAATCACATTTGGGGGTGACATTTCCTTAGCTCCTTCACCACAATGTAATAAAATTAGAAAATGAAAAACAAAACCCAAAATTAGCCAAATAAAACACCAACATATGTCTAGAAAATTTTAAACAGACCTGTAAATAATTCAAGTTAAAGAGACATCAGAGCCAGAGCCTCGATTTCCAAATGTCCGGTACAGTTCATAATCTGGCCTTTTATTCTCATAAAGCTATTTGTTCTTCAATGTCTGCTGAATTGTATGAAAGGGTAGGGAAGGGAGAGAGGGAGTCAGAGACAGACAAAGATAGACCAAGGTGGGCTGGGAAGGGGATTGGATGGAGCAACTAGTTTAGGTATCGAAGAATTAAAGGATCAGATAGTTATCACCAGCCAGGTTCACCCAAACCTAGAAGCACCTACTGGTCTCAGTGCCTGGGCATGCACACACTGTCCAGGGAGGCCAGAGCAAGACACCAGCAAGCAGGTCAAGTATTGATGAGCTCAGATCCTAGGGTAATGTAGTTTGCTTCTGAGTCTGTGGTGAAAATGAGCTTCTGCGGGCAGATGAGAAAGGTAGGTCCTAAAGGTAAGCTCCAGAAACCAGAGGGGGCCTGAGAGTCACTATCCAGAGGGATTCCAGACGGCTCAGATTCAACAATGCCAGAACACGCAGATAAAATGGGAACTCTTTATTTCCTGAACTTAGGAGTCAAATGGTACACCCAACACCCAAGCCAGTCTTGCCAACTGAGTAGACTAGATGTGGTACTTTATCTACACAGCACAAACCAGAGGGCATATTTGGGATAGTGATTACAAAGCAATAGATTAGACTATGTATAGGTTTAACCTGGGTAATTCAGACCCCCCAAATCCTACTTGTGGCCTCAATTATTCATGTTGACTACATCAATAAAATAACTATCATTTTTCCTTTGTACTATGTAATAGAACATCTTTTGGGCTGAAATCATTATTTTTCCTTTTAGTGTGAATTCATTCATGCCTTCATCCACCCACCATCTCTCCATTTAACTAACATCCAAAGCAAACCTAACACATCATGGATCTTTGATGCTTCCTGTGTCATTGTTTACATCTCCTCTGGTTACTTATAGTTGGGAAGAGTAAAGAAGGTGGTGCGAGTTATTTGGGTGCTAAACAATAATTTAGGAAGAAATGCTCAGCTAAAATGTTTTAAATAAATACTTTTTTTTTTTTTAAAGGAGAGAGAAAAAGAAAAAAACAAGTGGAGGCAGGGAGGAAATAAGAGAGTCCCACTGAGCTGGGTGGGAATCCTGCTTGGGATATGTCGGGGTTTTGACCTTGGCTTGCACCAGGGGAGTCTCTGTGTCTGAAATGCTGAGAAAGCCAGCCCAGCCAGGCTGCAGGGAGAAGGCCCAGCCAGCTGGAAGGGCAAGAGTTGGAGGAGGGTAGAATTTCTTTTTTTTTTTTTGGCAGTTTTTGACGGGGGGTGGGGGGGGGGTGACTGGGTTTGAACTGGCCACCTCCGGCATATGGGGCCGGCCCCTTACTCCTTTGAGCCACAGGCCCTGCCCAAGAGGGTAGAGTTTCTTAAACTCTGAAGCCAGGATTCTGGTGTCAGCCCTGGGCCATTCCCCCCCACACCCCGCCCCCAACTACAACTCCCCACTCCACCTCCTTCTAATTTTCCTAAGAATTCTGAGTCCTGCACACTCAGGACCCAGCCCCCAAGGATAACTGTGTTAGAGCCCCTCAGGCGGGGCTGTAATCAACTGCAGAGTTTGCCCACTCCATGCGCCCCCCACCCCCACCCCCAGAGATTCCTGAGGACTAGGACACTGAGGTCCTTGTCTGCCTCAGTTGCATGTCAGCCTTGTTCCTAAGACGTGTAAAGAGCTCAGAACAATGCCAGACACCTCGTCTATGTCCCCTACCACGTTGGTGCTAAGGGTAATGTTCCCCTCGGGGTTAGCTCAGCCATCCCTGTTTTGCACGGCGGGCTCCCCTACCCCTGAGCCCACAACTGCTTCTCTTGAAAACCCAAGACAGAGCAGAGCCAGCCACACTCAGTACATATGGGGTCTCTGCCCTGACCTCTGTCCTCTGTGAAAGCAGAGGGTATTAACATTAATCAGGGCCTGTAGCAGCCGCTGGACATCTTTTCATTCAAGGCACATGGCAGCCCGGATGAGGAAAATGAGGCTTTAGTTCAGTGCCAGCACCATATACTCAGGCGCTGCAGTTTCCAAACCCGCGTTTTCTCCACTGCTGTATTATGGAGCGCGTCCCTGGGTTCCCCCGGGGACAAGTGACCAGGAAGGGTCTGAACCCTGTGCCGGTTCCCACCTCCGTGCTGGTGTGCAGGGCTTCCCCGGGACGCTGGTGGGGTGGACAGGGCCGCGGGAAGGCTGAGCTCCTGCCCTGGAGAAGCGGGGGGCGCTGGCCGCCGGCTGCCCAGAGGGCGAGGGCCAGGTCAGGCCAAAGTCCGAGAGGAAGGGAAGCTCAGGGCCCCACGACAGCCACCCTGGTGTCGTGGGGGGGTTGATCCGCCCTTTGAACCTAGGGATGCGGATTAATGAGGCGGCCTGCAGGCGGCGGGGCGGAGTCGCGGGCTTCCGACCACCGGCAGGGAGGACTCTGCCACCAGAAGGCAGAAGAGGTTCCCCGTGGGCCATGCAGCGGCCAGTGCCTGTGCGGACGTGGGTGGAGGAGAACCGGGCCTCCTTCGTGCCCCCGGTCTGCAACAAGCTCATGTGAGTCCCAGGCACTCCCACCGCTACCCGCTTTGTTCTCGCCTCCGCCATCTGCATCCTTACTAGCCAGCTCTTGGTCCTTGACCCAGATGCTCACTCTCATGGTGTCTTGGGCGAGGATGAGAACAGACTGTTTCGGTTCCACCATGCTCGGTAACTTCCTCTTTCTGGTGACTCGAGTTGAGCACTGTGGCTCTGCCTTCTGAGGAAGGCTGAGGTGACTCTGAAGTGGTGGGACACGAGATGGCAGGACGGGACCCTCCGTTCAAGGCTGAGAAACAGTTATCCAGCCCCCAAGTAGCTCCTTACCCCTTAGTAAAAGTAAGTTTGGGGAGGGTGCTTTTCAATGCCCCAGAATTGCAGTAGAACCTAGGTCTGGGGACAGCCAAATCATACACCCCAACCCTGTCCAGGAAGCTGCAAGCAAAGGGGAACTCAGAGGACCAGCTTCTTTGGGAGGATCTTGATTTATTTTTTCTTCCTAGGACCTCTTTGCAAGCACCCATACCAGGCCCTCCCCTGTGACCCCATCACCTCCCTCCTCTTCCCTCAGCTCCATGGCTGGGTTTCATGTGGCCCCCCGATGCAGGCTCACATTCCCCATGTTTGCTGGGCCCACAGGACTTTGCCAGTGGAGTGGCACCTCAAACCAGACAGCTGTAATGGCTAACACTTGGTCAGGTCAGGATTCTGGTCAGAGTCCTGGGCCATTTTCCTTCCCCCACCCCAGCCCGCACCGCTTCCCACTCCACCTCCCTCCAATTTTCCCAAGAATTCTGGGAAATTGGCCACCTCTCCTAGCCTCCAAGGACAACGTTGGAGCCCCTCATAGAGCCCCTATGTTTTTGCATAGTCTTTCCACCCTGCCTCTCCACCTGTAATTCTCACAGTAGTCCCATGCAGTACGATATTAATAAGCAGCTTTCCCACTGTCACAGAGCTAGCGTGGGGCAGACTCCAGACTCAAGCCTGTGGAACAGTTGGACTACAAAGTCCACTTGCATGCTCTTGGTCACTGCGCAATACTTCCATGGCTAACAGTATCTCTCCTGGGATCTCCTCTACCACTGCTGTCACCTCCAACTCAGAGCTCTACCATCTTGTGCCTCCTTTCTCCACCGTGTCCCTGTCTGCAGTCTCTCATTCTCGGTCCGCCGATTTCTCCTCCTGAGGGTATCTCACCCCCATCTGCTCCTCTCCAGCTCACGGCCACTGCTCTGATTCCATTGGGTCACCTCCAGGACCTTCCTTTATTCATTCTACAGATGTTCACTGAGTACCTACTACACACCAGGCTGTTCTGGACACTGAGGATAAAGGAGGAAACTAACAAAATCCACTTCCTTGTGGAGCTGACTTCTGGTGGGAGAAGGCAGCAAATAAGTATCAGCAAGCAAGGAGTGGAGGCAAAGGCAGGCAGACAAGCAGGCCTCAGGGCAGAGAAAGGACCCTGGCTTGGTGCCTGGTGTTTGTTTGCTAGAGCTGTGTAGAGACTCTGCCCCAGGCCTATCCTCCAGCTTCTGGGGGTTTGCTGGCATTGCTACTGTTCCTTGGCTTCTGCTGATCATGCCAATCTCTTCTACCAACTCAAGGCCCTCTCCCTGTTTACGTGTTTGGGCTCATATTCCCCCCAGGAGAACACCAGTCACAGAAGACTGGGACCCACTCTACGCCAGCATAACCTCACTCTGACTGGTTGGTTGAAACAGTTCTTGAGAGAATTTGTTCCAGAATTTTCCATATGTACCTGCATTACATCTCAGTGATGTTGACTTAAAAAAAAAAAAAAAAGACTTTTGAGGCTTCATGCCACCCCTCAGGCCAAGACCAAACTCCTTGGCTGATCCTGCGCCTAATGCAGACTTCTCACCATCACTCCCCAAGACGACCCGATCACCACCAAGACCCCCAGTGCATCCAGTCTGCACCCTGCCTCTCCAGCCAAGTACCTCACAGCTGTTTCCACCCCTTGAAGCTCTATGAGACTTTCAACTTATTTAAACTCATAAACTGGGCATGATGGTGTGCCTGTGATTCCAACTACTTAGGAGGCAGAGGTGGGAGGATCATTTGAGTGCAGGTGTTCTGGGCCAGACTGGGCAACACAGGGAGACCTCCATCTCTTAAAAAATAAAAAATAGGCTCAGTTCCTGTAGCACAGTGGTTACAGCGCCAGCCACATACACCAAAGATGGCAGGTTCGAACCCAGCCTGGGCTAGCTAAACAACTGCAACCAAAAAATAGCCAGGTGTTGTGGCAGGTGCCTGTAGTCCCAGCTACTTGGGAGGCTGAGGCAAGAGAATCACTTGAGCCCAAGAAGTGGAGGTTGCTGTGAGCTGTGACGCCATGGCACTCTACTGAGGGTGACAAAGTGAGACTCTGTCTCAAAATAAAAAATAAACAAAAAATGAACAAGTGTTTAGTTCAAAACTACTCCATGACACCTTTTTCCTGCCCCATAACTTCATCTATCTTTCCAAACATCAGAGCATCAGCTACTCGGGAGGCTGAGGCAAGAGAATCACTTGAGCCCAAGAGTTTGAGGTTGCTGTGAGCTGTGACACCACAGCACTCTACCAAGGGCAACAGAGTGAGACTCTGTCTCAAAAAAGAGAACAAAAAACACCAGAGCGCGCCGGAAGTTGTTTCTTGCTTACTGGGCTCAGCCTCCCAGAAAGGAAAGAAAAAGGAAGAGATCGTAGCTTCCCTCCTATTTCCATGCCCCCATCCTATGCTGAAAAACATCCCACTGGAGAAGATAGTCAGCAAGGACTTACCAGTCTAGGTTTGGGTGCTCAGATCCCCCACAGCCCTGCCATCCCACACTGTCCTCATCCATACAGGCAGCCTCTGTGCTGTTATGGTCTCAGATTCCACCCCCAGCACCTCTTATCAGGAGAAATCTTGAGCACAGCCCAGAAGTTGATGAAAGGATAGATCCACCACCACGCTGTGTCTCTTGCTAAGTCAGAGGAGGTGGGGGGACACACGAAGAGAGACCTACACACACATGCACACACACACACAATCCCAGATGCACATACACTTAGGTGCACCTAGGTATGTGCTGGGATGAGAGCAGGGGGAACAGGGACAGTGACATAGACACAGCCCTGCTCCTTCTCCTGGGGGTCCTCAGGCTCCCTCCCAGCCTCCCAGGCCCCTTGCCTCTCTTCCTAAGACACAGCTCAGAACTTCTCCCTCTCATCTGCTGCAGGCACCAGAAACAGCTCAAAATCATGTTCGTTGGGGGTCCCAACAGCAGGAAGGACTACCACATCGAGGAGGGTGAAGAGGTGAGCTTGCAGGCAGCCCCCCGGGAGGGGCGCTTCTCACACCAGGGCCAGAGATTACGGACTAGAGAGGGGTAGACACAAGGTGGGTGAAGGGGGCACTTCTGCCTCAGATGATGAGCCCTCAGCGACACCTTAGAGGTTCCTTGGAAGAGGAATTAGAGCCAGGGAGCCCCAGGAAATAGTCCAGCTCCTGCAGGTGGGACAGGCTCTAGTGGCCACCCTCACCTGGGTAGTTAGGGGGGTTATCCATGCTCAGGTCTCCTGGTCCCCTCCACTAAACCTGACATGCACATGAGCCTCCAAAATGAGAACCTGCTTGGGCAGTTGCCTCTTCTGTTTTCCAGGCTATTGGGGTACCCGGAAAGGAGAGGAGGGAGGAGGAACAAGAGGCTGAGGGGTGGGTGTGGGTGTGAGTGAGGGCTTGGGACTGAGGAGGGGCTGGGCTGTGTGGTTCCTCCTTAAGTGGAGGCTGCAGAACGTGTGAGTTGCTAGGAGCTGTGGGGGAGGCAGGTGAAAGGGTATTGCACTGTACCTTGAGTTTTGACTTGTGTTTCTCTTCTTAGCCGCACAAATGTAAATGAACAAAAGTAAAATTAAAAGAAAAAGGTGGCTCGGCACCTGTGGCTCAATCGGCTAAGGCGCCAGCCACGTACACCTAAGGTGGCGGGTTCGAACCCCCAGCCCGCGCCCGCCAAACAACAATGATGGCTGCAACCAAAAAATGGCTGGGC
>CAUYQV010019027.1:0-12370 GCA_963574575.1 Galagoides demidoff
ATAGCCAGGCGTTGTGGTGGGCACCTGTGGTCCCAGCTACTAGGGAGGCTGAGGCAGGAGACTCGCTTGAGCCCAGGAGTTGGAGGTTGCTGTGAGCTGTGATGCCACAGCACTCTACCCAGGGGGACAGCTTGAGGCTCCTATCTCAAAAAAAAAAAAAAAAAAGTGTATTCTCAGGATAATTTAAATGGGTAAACATATATAGAAATATATAATATCTGACATATTGTAAGCATTACAGAAAATTTCAGTTTACATTTCTAAAATATAACTGACCATGTGTATTTGAATGTGTGTGCACATCCATTAATAGCCTGAAGAATATGGTCCAAATTCACTTTACAAAAAGAAAAGCAACATTCATAAAGACCAGATAACATTAACAGGGTATGCAGAGAACAAATGACGGGGGTGGGGGTTGGGGGCAAGAGTCTGACTTTTCTTCCTCCCTATCCAGTCCTGGACCACAGTGACATTCCCCTTTCACCGGCTGATCTCTAGACTAAACCATCTTTCTGCACATTGTTTTTTCTATCATAGGCAGCCAATTGGCCTATGTGGATTTCATCTTCCCTTAAATCTCAAAACTTCACATTCTTGCCTTTGGGCAATACCATGACATTTCAAAAAGGGTTCACAATATTTTCTGAAATTGCCATAACGAAATGATAATATTAGCCAGTGGTGGAAATGTGTAAGAGCTGTGTGTTTAAAATTTGCAAAAAAAATTCTAGTCTTTTCATTATAAGTATATTTAGAAGGAAAATCAATTTAAGTTTGGTTTGGGAAGACATTAAAACAAAACTTGGAAGCCCTCGTTAAGTCCTGGTTTGGGTTGTGTTGCTATAATGTTTTCTCAAAGTTTAGCATCTTTCTTTCCTTTCTGATATTGTAACTGCTCCAAGTGTACCTGGGAATCAGGCTTCAAATAAAGGGGCAGCTTTTAAAGGAAACAGAGGCAGCTGTTACCCTGGCAACGGGAACTGCAGGAAGTCCCCACATAGCACTTCCGTCTCTAGCAATTCCCTTCCAATTCTGTAGGTTTGCACCCACATAGTATGATGAATAAAACTCTGCCCTTGGACTCTGTCAATAAGAGAATTCACTGGAATTCTCATCGGAATTAGACAGTTTTATGTGGGAACATTAGTGGCATAACAAAGATGTCTATTGTGAACGGGAGAATGTAGATTTGTGAAAATGAATCACATTGGCCCATATGGCCAACTAGAGGTAAACATCTCTTCCTTACGTTGTGTTAATAGAAACTGGGTTTGGGGAAGCCCCATACTTTAGAGTGGAAAAGAATGGAAACTGTGAAACTAGAAAAGCCACCATCTGTCTTCTACTCCTAAACTCCTTTTTTTTTTCTCTCTCTCTTTTTGGCCTAGGGTTCTTAAACTTGCTCACTTATGGCATATATTGGCTAAATAAAGAAATATCAAAAATAAGCATTACTAGCAGGAAAATGAAAGTTTGCACAAATTACCATTTCTTTTATTATTCTGGATCTTGCATTATCACCTAAATTTGAACAAGTTGACATTTTGAAATTCAGCTGTGTTGTGGCTGCCTCTCCCTCCATAACCATATGCCGGTGGCTAGAGTCTATTTATTTACTGATTCATTTGTAGAAGTAAAACGGATCGTGATTGCTTGTTTTGTGTTTCCTGCATTAGAGATTCCATACAATACATGACCCTACCTTTGAAGCACTTACAGTCTAGCTAGGAGATGCAACAAGCCGTAAACCTCAAGAACATTAAAAATTCAAGGGTAAAATTACCTTCACAGTTAATCTTCTATGAGTACTTCTGGTTTTATATGCCAGAAATCTGGAGAATCAGAGTCTCTTTAACCTACCACATCAATGTCATTCTTTCTGTTCAGCCTTTTCAATAATATTCTAATCAATTCCTTCTCTCTCATCTTTTTCTCTCCACCTCCAGCTCTTCCCCTTATTTTTATTAAGCCAACAAATGTGTATGTCCTTGTTACTTGCCAGACACTATGCTAGGTTCTAGGGACTAAAAAACTTTTTAAAAACTCCACCCAGGTTAATACAAAAGATGTAAAGTCCCCAGTCCCTATCTTTTCTTTTAAATGGCTGAATAGTATTCCATGGTATACACATACTGCAGTTTCTTAATCCAGTCCTAGGTTGATGGGCACTTAGCTTGTTTCCACATTTTGACAATTATAAACTGAGCTATGATGAACAATCTAATGCAAATTTCCTTACTCTTCTTAGTAAAGTCTCACAAAAATGGAAAAGCAAATATACAACATACTCAATAAAAGTATGAAACCAACAGATGATGTAATACACACCTCCATAAGAGAAAAATTCAATTCAAGTTTGGGGGGTGGGGGAGTAAGGGCAGGTGGAGAGGGGAGGAGGGGAGGGGATTGGTGTGCTCCCACGTAATAGGCACAATGTAAAGGTATATGACACAACTACAAGAGGGATTCTACCTAACAAATGCAAATACTATAACATAGTTGTTTTTACCCTCACATTAATCTGAAATTTTAAAAAAAAGCTTAAAAAGCAAAAAAAAAGAGATTTATAATCTATTGAGTAAAGTAGATATCAAAATGTTAACCATCACAAATAGCTATATGATTACACAAATACTTGTTCAATGTTGCTACAGAATGATCATTCAAAAATCAAATGTGGTCATAGAAACTCCTTGTTTGAAAGGTTTCTCTTTCTCCCCCACTGCCTGCTACGTACAAGGTCAGATCACGTCGTATCGCCATCCCTTCCATACACCTGTGTCAGTCCTGTGGAATGTCGACATTGAGTAAGGGAGTCATTCTATCTTTTGTGATTATGTTTTGGACACTCTATTCTCTTAATCTGTGTTGATTAATTCCACTTGTCTAGCTGGACTCTCCCACTCTTCTTCATAACAAACTGTAACCACCCCCATGAGCTGCTCAATTGTCTCCTTAATTTCCCAAACTTAGGAACTGCCTTTTCTACATATTCGGGTTGACTGAGCTTGTTTCTACACTGTAGCCTTTCTCACCAAGTATTAAAAATTGATTTCAGGCTCAGCGCCTGTAACTCAGCAGCTAGGGCTCCAGCCACATACATGGGAACTGGAAGGTTTGAATCCAGCCCAGGCCTGCTGAACAACAATGACAACTACAACAAAAAAATAGCTAAAGCCGGACATTGTGGCAGGTGCCTGTAGTCCCAGCTACTTGGGAGGCTGAGGCAAGAGAATCGCTTAAGCCCAAGAGTTTGAGGTTGCTGTGAGCTGTGATGCCAAGGCACTCTACCCAGGGTGACAGCTTGAGACTCTGTCTCAAAAAAAAAAAAGAATTGATTTCAATTTTAGTCACTTTTAAACTGTGAGCTCTCTGAGACCAACAAATATAGTTTATATCCTTAAGCAGACACTTAATAAATATTGATGGCTTGAACAAATATGTGAAGAAAAATTTAATTAGCCTTCAATACAAATATGGAAACTTGAACTCTAGATTAGGACATGATCTGTCACAAAGTTGTTAATGCGTGGTGTTGTTTATACCATAATATATTTTAGAGTGTTTTAGCAAGAAATTATGCAAATTATTATAAATAAAATCCCCATTCTCAATTCTTATCCCTTCCTAATTAACCTGAGATTCCATTGACCCAGATTAAATTTGGTTTATATGTCAGCAAAGAAAGAATTCTTTTAATCTTTCCAGGCAATCAGGGAGTCATTTTCTTCAAAGGAGTGCTGTTTTAGGGAATTATTGGTTGACATGGATTAGATCCAGAGATAAATTGATGAATATTTGATATTCATATAGTACAGCTGACAGTGGAATTATCTAGTTTTTAATGAAAAGTATAAGGTTCTGCTATGTTGCAGTCCAAAACTTGATTTGAAAGAAATAACATATAACTTGTAAGAATTTTGGTAAGAGAGGGGGAAAAGTCTGACCATGAATTATATCAGTCACTTCCAGTTCTGAATTTGAGACGTGGTTCTATGAATAGAGAATATGGGTAGGAACAGGCAGAAAATATGGACTGGGGTAGAATTGGGGTGTGTGGAACCAACAGGCTTTAAAGACAGCACACAAGCCTGTTTTGCCTTTGCTGGGGACATTGTAAAATCTGACCCCAAAGGTCTAAAAGCCCTGTCCTCCTCTCCATCTGCTCAAACTACTGTCACATGCCAGAAAGGAGGAGTTTCTTACATTTCTCCTCCAATGAAGGGTCAGATAGGACTAAGCCAATAGAGAGTCTTGCCTTTCTTTCCTCTCTGGTAACTTTCCCCTCTGGTGATGCTCAGTCAGCCTTTGCTTGGTATGTTAGTTTCTTAGGTTGCTGTAACAGATTACCACCAACTGGGTAGGTTAGAGAAACAGAAACTTACTTTCTCCTTTATGTGCAGGCCAGAAGTCCAAAATCCAAGAAGGCCCATGCTTCCTTCCAAGACTCCAGAGAAGAATCTGTTCCTTGCTTCTCCCAGCTTCCGCTTGGTCCAGGTGTTCCTGGGCTTGTGGCCACAAAAGCCAATCTCTGCCTCACTCTGTCTTTACATAACCTTTTTCTCTTCTCACTCAAAACTCCCTCTGCTTCACTCTTTTGAGAATACATATTGCATTTCAGACACACCTAGATAAGGCAGGATAAATTTCAGAAAAAAGTTCAGGATCTTAATTTTTATTTATTTATTTATTTTGAGACAGAGTCTCAGCATGTTACCCTCAGTAGAGTGCGTAGTGTCGCAGCTCACAGCAACCTCAAACTTTTGGGCTTAAGCAATTCTCTTGCTTTTGACTCCCAAGTAGCTAGGACTAAAGGCAACCACCACAACGTTCAGCTAGTTTTTGTTGCAGTTGTCAGTGTTGTTTAACTGGCCTGGGCTGGGTTCGAACCCACCACCCTCCTTGTATGTGGTCAGCACCATAACCACTGTGCTACGGGCACCAAGCCCAGGATCTTTAACTTAATTATGTTTTTTTTCTTCCATAAAGTATAATAGTATTCACTCTTTTGCTCTATAAGGCAATGTTCACAGATTCTTAAGATTAAGGTGCTTAATCTGAGGATATACTATATATGTATCTTTTATATATATCTTACATATGTATTTCTTTTAAGTATATATATATATCTTATATATATATTATATCCTTCATATGTATTATATATCTTACATATGTATGTCTTTTAAATATATAATATATATATGTATATACATAAATCTTGGATGTGGGGGGCACCATAGAACCCACCTGTATGGGACTACTTGCTAGAGTGAACACAGTCAAGTTGATGATGGGTCCCATCAGAGCACACAGCATGCTCACGTTAGGCCGGTATCCTCTCACCCCAGGTACTGAGGAGAACTTCCTGGCTTATGGGCTGTAATGCTAGGCGGCAGGCACAACAGCTTCCTGTGTCCACTGGCTCCTTGGAAGCCTGAATGGACTCGGAAAACTATAATAGGGGTTCTCTTAGTTAAAGCTTCCTGGAATAACCTCTCATGAGGAGTTCCGCTTCTTGCATCCCCAGAAACCAGCACTTATCTCTGCATTTGCTGGCTGCTAGGTATCTCTGTCTCCTCTGTAAGTTTCTGCGGGGTGGGAATCCTTCCATACCCGTATTTGCATAGCTACCACCTCACCTAACGCTGACTTCACTGACTGATTTATAGTAAATGTGTGTTGAAGTAAATTGAACTAAATCCAGGCTAGCCAGACATCTGGAGTCTGGAAAACAGTGTGGTCAGCGGAAGACTCGCATCAGACAATCTCTTGTCCTTTTACTCTACAAGATAAAAATGTCCTTCTTCTATTTCTAGGGCGTACGCGGCACTAGAGATGCTCTTGTCTTGATGTCTTGCTCTGTTTATCGGTTTTTCCTCTGTCTGGCTGAGACGTATTGATGGCCAGCTCTTCTCAAATCACATGTGATGCCGATCTCTTTCTTATCAAATGCAGTCACTACATGCTCGCAGAAATTACTGAGGGATGTATTGATTTTGTGGTTTTAAATATCCTGGGAGGCTTCCCTTAAATTACTTGGAAGAGTTTCCCTCTTCAATGCTTGTATTGTGAAATGACGTAAAGAGGAAGCCAGAGCTATAGGCAGTATTCCCAGGGCCTGTAGTTTCATACCTAATGGGTAGCACATTTCTATTAAAATTTTCTGCCCCCTCCATTTTTCCTGCTAGTTATTTCAGTGTGTTCTTAGGGCTAGTCATCGAATTGGATAGATTTAATTTTAAGGGAACTAAACAAATCCACAAAATAGCAGGAATTTGAATTTATTGTTTCTAAAAGTCAAGTATTTACAGACCTTGGATACCTTGAAAACATATAATTAGCGTTCAGGATAATTTCACAATGAACTCAATTCAGAGGGAGATGAAACACTTTCTTTAATGTGGATTTCAAAAAGAAGAAAGACTCTCATATACTTCCTCTGCAGCTATAGCTCAGTCCATTGTGAAAACTGCCTTATGGTCACAGCATTTTCTAAGCAAGAATGATCCTGTCCCAGCAGAAGTATTGTTAATCCAGAAGACTAATGGAAAGCTTAAAGCCTTCAGCTTCCCCAATATCTCATTTTTTAATTCTGTACAAAGCTGCAATCATGTTAACAAGTTGGGGGGAGAGGAGTTAGCACAATTTTATTAGATTATGACACCAGTTTTCCTGAAGCTTTTCTCATTAATCAATCTCTTTAAAGTTGTGTCATGTGGTATTAAAGGCACCTGCTTTGTGCTTATCCTCACCTATGTGGGAAGATGAAGGGGAGGAGGAAGACAAAGTAAAAATTGGGGCTTGGTGCCCATAGCTCAGCAGTTAAGGTGCTGGCTACGTGCACCAGAATTAATGGGTTTGAACCCAGCCTGGGCCTGCTAAACAACAATGACAACTACAACAACAACAAAAAAACATAGATGGCCATTGTGGTGGCGCCTGTAGTCCCAGCTACTTGGGAGGCTGCACTCTATCCAGGGCAACATAGACTCAGTCTCAAAAAAAAGGTAAAAATTGGGCTGGTAAGAATAAGACACAAATAGATTGCAGACAAGAATCCAGAGAGTATTTCATATAATGAAAGCAGAACTATGGATTTGGACAGGACAGCGAAATAGGAAATGCCTGATCTAAAGAGGATAAAAGTGAAATAACTGAACTATGTGGGAAAGTTCTGGGTTACAGCCAACAACAGCTGACGAGGGACTGATACGGAAGTGAGGACTGGGGAGCAGTAGCCTCTGTTTTCACTGAGCAGAATAAATGCCAAGGGAGGCTTGTGTTTCTTTGGGGACTTTTTCTGTGCTCCTATGTATGACTTCTTTTGTGTGTGTGTGTTTATCTAAAATATATTTCTTTTTTTTATTTCTTATAGCATAACTGTGTACGTTAATGCAATCATGGGGTACAGTGTACTGTTTTCATATACATTTTGAAATACTCTCATCAAACTGGTTAACATCACCTTCATGTCATTTTCTTAGTTATTGAGTTAAAACGTTTATATTCTGCTTTTAGAAAGATTCGCTGGTACCCACCCTTGTTATAGACTATGTACAACTTCTAAGTCCCAAACCAGCCGTTCCCAACTCATAGAACTTCTTAAGTAGTAAGTGTTGCACAACTGAGAAGCAGTGAGGCTCAAAGCCCCAGGAGAATTTCTACAACTTCTGTCTTGTTGGCCACTGTTTGCCCTCTGATACTCCTAATTTCACCTTTGCAAATCACTCACTTTCAGTCAAACACAGTTTTGCTCTCTTAATCTTCCCGTGATGAGGGAGGTTGTTTGAATTAACCCTTTTTCCTGCGAGCCTGACTTTTCACTGTCTTCAAGCCAGCAAAAGGCTTTTCTGGTTTTGCTATTCATCACGCTGAAAGTAGTTGATAAGGGAAAAGTTGCTGTGTAATTAGCATCGTTATTGTGTAATACTGTAGGGTAATTTTCCACGTGTTTTCATTATGCGGATCTTTGTTAAAGAAACTGTTCAGCAATTAGGCTAAATATTTTAGCGGTGATGAGTCTAGAATAGAAATTTTCTCTGGAAGAGCCGCTGCTTTGGAGGCCCCAGGCTATTCCAGATACTTCTGACTCTCTCAAAGGCGCAAGACCCAAAGAATAGATTGAAATTATAGTCAAGTCCCACACAGTCAAGTCCGTTTTCATTATAATTTAAAAATAGGATTCTGATAAGTACATAAATGGTTTCCTATGACACTAGACTGAAATTTGAATCCAAGAAGCCCTGTGAATTCTAATACGAGATGAAATCTTCACTAACTATTTGACAGTTTGTTCTTTGTTAATAGTTGGACATTGTTCACCTGAAATGTACCTTGTTAAAAGCGCTACAGGAGGCAGGGCAAGGGCAGATCTTGATGCATTTTAAGTTGTTGAGATAAGCGAAGTAAGGAAAAAAACATTGTCTCACAAAATTTCCCTGGGGATAGATTAATTATATCTAAATATATAAGCAGAGGTCGGAATTAGCTCTAATTTCCACCAACAGTATTTGAACCAGTTTTATAGAACTTGAAATGCTAAAGTTCTTTCACTTGCACCATATTTTTTGTATCCAGAAATTGAATGAGAATGGGAAGATGCTAACACCTTAAGAGGAATTATATTACTTTTTCAGACGGTACCTTCACCCAATGAATCTGGAAACTCCTTGATACCAGTCAAATACTTGAGTTGACCTGGCAGGTAGATGAAAAAATACCTATCCATGGACAGCTATGCTTCCATAATATTACCAGCTTCAAAACCAAATTGAAGATGATACAGGGAATACTGGTAGCCAAGAAATATGGAAAGTCATTACTGAAGCTTGGAGTCATCTTTCTTGCCCTCTGCTGTATTAAACATGGATTTTCTACTTGCCTCTTCATCAAGCATTCTCACTATAAACCACATTCACCCAGTTTCTTCCATATCTTTACCCTTGGAGGGAAAAAAATGTCTGTGTAATTTTGCACCAAGTCGAATCTTCCTAAATGCTAATAATTAACACAACTTGGGTTATAATAATGCAAACTGCTGTAGGGATTCTATCTCCGGACATCAAATAGACCCCTTTGTCTCGATGCACTATGTTCAGCCATTGAATAAACACAGTCATATGCAATATTTCTTGGTCATAACGCATTACTTATTCCATTTCATAGTCTAATAAGATGACTTCTTTTAATTTGGAAAAAAAAGTGTCAATGGTTCTATAGCCAACATTTTAACATTATATCTTTTAAGTTCAATTAATAGTTCAAAACAAATGAAAGTAAAATATTTACAAAAAGCAAATGAGCTTTAAGTTGAAATTACAGTGCTATCATTAATATAGAGAATATTTTTTTATCTTTGTAAATTAAACATTTGGCACTTACACCGTAATTCTCCTGGCCACAAAAGGAACTCAGAGCAGGCCTCTTGGTCATGAGGAAATTTCAATAGGTTTGAAATGAATTTTTGCATCTTCTAAAAAACACAATGTACTTGGAAAAAGAAGATATCACAGAACGTTAATTTATAAAAAACTCCTTTTATCTAGTTTTTGCATGTTTTATTTTTGGTGGTGGCCAGGAAGGGTGGGTGCTTGGTGTTTCCCTGGATACAAGGGTACCAAAGGATCCTCTACATGCACTTTTCCAAAATACTGTCATCTACTTACTGAACGTGTTGTATCATCTGTTTTTGTTGAACAGGGCATAGCAATAATGAGTTCAGGTGACCAGCAGTTTGACACAGGACAGGTCTCTTTGTTTTGTTATGTCAAACTGTACTTCTGGTTAGCATTTGTGGATATACAAGCCATACATTTTTCTCAAAATTTTGGATTTATTCATAATTTAGGTGGTTATTTTAGAGTAAAAGTATGAAAAAAGAAGACAAGAAAGCCCTCAAAGGTATCAATGATAATGCAACAGAAGCAACAGAACTGAGATCATACAAGGACTGATCATTTTGACACACTTGCTAGCCTTTGCATTTAAAACAAAGAATTTACACACCCACCTCCTCTAACTCATCCCTTCTATTCCAAGATGTCTTTCTCTCCTAAACTCAGCAGTGAGTCCCTTCTATTATTTATGGTCTGCAGGTACCCAGACTCAGACATTCCCATCCAAAGCAGAGCACCCTGTATCAGTGGTTTTCAAATTTTAGCTTACACATGAATCACCTTATTAACACACAAAGATTCGGGGCTCATTCCAGAGTTTCTGAATCAAGACTTTGCTTTTTTTTAAATTTCAGATTAATTTGATAGTACAAATGATTAGGAGGGAAATCATTTGTTTGAGGGAGGCAAAGGGGGAAGGAGGGGAGGGAGGAAGATTGGTAAGACTTCCCGTTTTTAATAGGTTTCCTGTGATGTTAATGCTGCTGGTTCACACTTTAAGAACCACTGCCCTGTACTTACTGCCCTGAGCTTGGAGAGGTAGGCCTGATTTCATACATTCCCTTCAAATTACCCTTGATTATTGTTGCTTATGAGATGCTAAAGTATTGGGGTGGTAGAGGTTTACAAATAAGGGTAGGACATAAATACTTGGACCAAGTTTCTCTCTTTCTCATTCTTTCCTTCCTCCTCCACCACCAGCCTTACCCACCACCACCCCTCCCATTCCCACCCCCATCCCCCACCCCAGCCAGGAGACCTAAACTCCTTTAGCTGATCAAGGAAACCATGATCAACATTAGACAATTCACACTGCACGTCAACAGCTGACTTGGAGCTACTTATGGTCCACTGAGCACATTCACTTGTTCAATTAATTAATTGAATGGATCTTTTCATCAGAAGTATTTTAGCCAAGTGGATTATAACAGTGGGAATCCTTCCTGAGAGCCAACTGACGTCTTTATCTTCTCAATTTTGTCCAGAGAAGCATTTTTTCAGAGAAGAGAAAAAAACAAGCTTCCACTTGCTTTTTTTTTTTTTTGAGACAGAATCTCACTTTGTCACCCTTGTTAGAGTGCCATGTTCACAGCTCACAGCAACCTCAAACTCTAAATAATTCTCTTGCCTCAGCTTCCCAAGTAGCTGGGACTATAGGTGCCTGCCACAGTGCCCAGCTATTTTTAGAGACGAGGTCTCACTCTGGCTCAGGCTGGTTTTGAACCTGTGCATTCTGGCAATGCACCTGTCACGGGCTCCCAGAGTGCTAGGATTACCGGCCTGAACCACCGCCCCAGGCCACCTACTCAGTGATATAGATAACTCAGTGAGAACCGATGCCTCTAGTGACAATGAGAACTACTGAACTAGCCTTATCCCTGCAGTTCATCCACTGCGACATGGGTGAAGTAAAGGTTATGCCTATTCTAACATCCCATGGGCCTGTTTTCTCCCTCATCTGTGGGACCTGAATCAGTTTTGCTTTTCAAGTAAGTAAAGATTTACTCTGTGCTCCAGAAGAAGAAAGACAGCTGATGATTTGAAAGAATAAAAGCATATGTGTAAAAACTACATGAAACTAAATAGGTAAATAGATACAACTAAATGACAGATTAATAGATAGACAGACAGACCAGAAGTTTCTTTCCTGTCTATAACCGTTTGGTTAGTGTCAAGAATGCAAAGCAAAAGCGAAAACATTGCCAAACTCTCCTGCTAAGAAAAAAAAAAGGTGGGGGGCATATAGAACTTTAAATTCTTCCAACAAATATTTAAAGGGACAGCAGAAATAAGTAGCAAATCTCTATCAACTTTTCTAGAAAGTGGCTGACATTATGTACGTAGCATTATGTCGACCACCTCTCTACTTTGACCACCTCCTTCAGTTGACTTAATTTTCACAGACCAGGCATGCACCGGTATACAGATCTGTACCGTGGGCCCAGTTCCTTATGTTGACCAATTGGTTATAGTCCCCTGGAACATCAACTTACAGAGGCTCTATTGTATTTGCTTCTTTTTTTTTTAATGTAAAATAAATTTTAAAATACACATCAAGTTGAAATCTTTGCTCTCCTTTACAGACCTTTTTCTTTCACTGGAGGTAACACAATCATTCATTTATTATGAATCTGACTTTTACTTTTACTAAATGTATATGCATTCATAGACAAATAGAATATTCTTTTGTAAATGATTCATACATGGTTTTAAAAAGTATTATTCTTTATCTTTTTTTCAGTCTTGATATCCCACAATACAAATTCCCTATAAATAAAAGAGTGATATCTCTTTCCCAGCTTCCCTCCCTAGGGCAGTTTTCTAATCAGAGCCATTCTCCAATATGCTTTTGTCAGATAAAGTGATCTATCTCTGTGGGTCTCCGAGTTTCATAGATTAAGAGAATTTAGATACAAATTAACCTTCCTGGTTCTCATTTTTTGTGTAGTGTGCTTTTCTTTTCTTTTTTT
>CAUYQV010019031.1:0-17011 GCA_963574575.1 Galagoides demidoff
ATGGCTTATGACCGCTATGTAGCCATCTACAACCCTCTCCTGTATGCGGTGAGCATGTCACCCAGAGTCTATGTGCCACTCATCACTGCCTCCTATGTCTGTGGCATTCTGCATGCTACTGTACACACTGTGGCTACGTTCAGCCTCTCCTTTTGTAGATCCAATGAAATTAGACATTTCTTTTGTGATATCCCTCCTCTTCTTGCTATTTCCTGTTCTGACACTCACATAAACCAGCTCCTTCTCTTCTACTTTGTGGGCTCCATTGAGATAGTCACCGTCCTGATTGTCCTGATCTCTTATGCTTTCATTCTGTTGGCAATTGTGAAAATTCGTTCTGTGGGAGGGAGACAAAAAGTGTTCTCTACATGTGGCTCTCACCTAACCGGAGTGTCAATTTATCATGGAACAATCCTCTTCATGTATTTGAGACCAAGTTCCAGCTATGCATTAGAGCACGACATGATACTGTCTGTATTTTACACCATCATGATTCCCATGCTGAATCCCATCATCTACAGTTTGAGGAACAAAGATGTAAAAGAGGCCATTGGAAGAGTGGGAAAGATTGGTGGGTGATGCATTTTTCACACTAAACATAAAGACGTAAAAGAGGCCCTGAAAAGTGTATTGAGAAAAATTGGTTCCTTCGTTAAATAGAGTTTTAGAAATGAGCACACTTGAGAATAACATTGGGTATCAGTCCATGTGTCTATGGTCATAACACTTATTGAGAAAATGTCTAAGCATCAACAAAAGCAAATACAACATAAAAATTAGAAAATTTGAGAAAATCTGGTTGCTATGTATGACTACTTGTGGATCTGAAAAGCTAGCCTATTTTGGTGCAGGGATCCTGCTTGTAGGTTGCTGTGGTTCTAGTCCTGTCATTGTGCTTTCTTTATGGGGGACAGCCTTGCATTTATTATCATTCAGCAAAGTTCATATCTGATAAGCACCACCCAGGAAACAGAAACAACCTCACTTGAATTAAGCCCACCTGTTCCACTCTGTCCATTGTACTGCATTTATTTTTGTTCTAAGATTTGCTTACATGAAGAATCATTAAGAGAGGACACTGACTTTCGTTTCAAAATCTCAGTGTTTTCCTGAAGGAATGACTGTCTTCTGCTAGAACAATGCATCAACATGTATTAATAAAGACAATGTTTCCTTTGAGAGTTGATTCATAACTGTGAGATTGATATGCAAAACAATAATTTGTAGTACCTCAATTTATAATCTCTTCTGGTCAGTTATGCAAAGAGAACATGTTCAGGGAGGCACCTGTGGCTCAAAGGAGTAGGGTGTGGTGCCCATATACCAGAAATGGTGGGTTCAACCCAGCCCCGGCAAAAAAAAAAAAAAAGAGAGAGAGAGAGAGAGAGAGAAAGAACATGTTCATCTATATTAAATGCAGGGAGAAAAAAAACTATATTTAAATTTTTTTAAGCGAAACTAATTTTTTTTAACCTGTCATCTGTAATTCTTTTTAATAAACTATATAGTTCTAATTTATTTTATTTTTTTATTAAATCATAGCAGTGTACATTAATACTATCATGGGGTACAGTGCACTGTTTCTGTATACAATTTGAAATACTTTCATCCAACTGGTTAGAATAACCTTCATGTCTTTTTCTTAGTTACTGTGTTAAGAGATTTATATTCTACATTTAGAGAGATTCACATGTACCCTTATAGGATGAACCATAGGCGTGGTCCCACCAATCACCCTCCAGCCACTCATCCTCCCCCCTCCCCTCCCTTCCCTTTCCCCTCTCCCCATATTCCTGGGCTAAAATTGGGTTATAGCTTTCCTATAAGCAACAAATGCAACTAACGCTATAAATTAGTTCCATAGTAGGGCTGAGTACATTGGATACTTTTTCTTCCATTCTTGGGATACTTTGTTAAGAAGAATGTTTTCCAGCTCCATCCATATAAACATGAAGGAGGTAAAGTCTCCATCTTTCTTAATGGCTGTGTAGTATTCCATGGTGTACATATACCACAATTTATTGATCCATTCCTGGATCAATGGGCTCTTGGGCTTCTTCCATGACCTAGGAATTATGAATTGGGCTGCAATGAACATTCTGATACAAATATCTTTATTATAGTGTGATTTCTGGTTTTCTGGATATATACCTAAAAGAGGAATTATAGGATCAAATGGCAGGTCTATTTTTAGTTCTCTAAGTGTTCTCCAGGTGTCTTTCCAAAAGGAACATATTAGTTTGCAATCCCACCAGCAGTATTCCCTTTTCTCCACAACCATGCCAGCATCTGTGATTTTGTGATATGGGCTAGTCTTATTGGTGTTAGATGATATCTCAAAGTAGTTTTGATTTGCATTTCTCTGATGATTAATGATGGTGAGCTTTTTTTCATGTTTGTAGGCCATGCACCTGTCTTCTTCAGAGAAGTAACCAGTTGGATGAAAGTATTTCAAATTGTATACAAAAAGAGTACACTGTACCCCATGATAGCATTAATGTACACTGCTATGATTTAATAAAAAAATATATATAAAAGACAAAAAAAAAAAAGGAGCTGAGCTACCTTAGAACAAACCTAATTTTCTTGTGGAAAATGAAAATGATAAAATGAGTACAAATCCACATGTACATAATAAAAGCAAAGTGAAATTTATCAAAAGAATATATTTTGAAAAAGACTAAGTTATATACAAGAATGATGATAACATTCTGATTGAAGTTAGAAGCTGAATTGTATTAGCCATTAAAATTTTAGTCCGTATTTTTTCATGTCAATTCTGTTATTATCCATATTGTGTACCTTTATAAACTTATATTACATTAAACTGTATAAATACAAAAAAATGTTAAGAGGAAATACAGCTAAGTACATGATTTTATGAACATTCTTAAAGCATTCTGAAGGAAAATACTTTTGAAATCTAAAAAAGTAATAGGAAAATAATCAGTAAATTGTTAGCAACAAAATTCAAACATTTCTTCTTTGCCATAATGACTAAAAGGGACAAAATTAGCAAGTTACAAAGTGTCCTAAATATACAGAAGGCAAAGTTAAGACAAAAATAGAAACTTTGGTTTCCTGAAGTGAGAGGGAGCTGATATACCTCAGATTTTGTAAAAGTTCTTTCTGTAGTGTCAGCACTTCTGCAGTTGTCCTGTGTTTTAGTGTATTGAAGCGAACAATCTTAGGATCAGAAAAGGCTTCTATTGAAAGGTAATCGTACTTTTTATCACAAAAGCAGATTTCTCATAATCTCATGAGGTGTATTTATACATTAGATAGCAAATATAGCTAAAATGAGACATGGAAAGATAATTTTATAGACAGAGATAGTAAATTGAATATATAATACCTTATCACACATTAATTCATGCTTTAACTTAATAAAAATTTAAAGACTATTTAGTTCCAAAATGTCTAGCATATAAATGTAACATAGAGTTTAACAGAAATGCTAATTATAAACTTATATTTTTCTTAACTATAAGAAATTCTTCCAAGGTTTGTGGCAAAGGAAGAAACTTTAGAAAAATAAAATATTAATTTTACAAATTCACATGTAAAATGATAAGTATTTTAAGTTTACAAATAAATAACATAAAAGTAAAAATAATAGATTGGCAAAGTCTATCTGTATTATAATAAAAGATAAATTATTTAGGCGTATGAATACATGAAGATTCTAGTAGATAATGGCCAAACACTGTATTTGGGAACATGAACTGCCTAGGACGCAGGCATTGTTTTATTCATTGCTCCAGGCTAACATGGTAAGAGGAAGTACGACAATGTCAAAACACTCATCACAGAATTGCTCAGGAGGTGGTGGTAGGGTTGATCATTGAATAGATGCTGAGATTTAGCTGATGAATTGGATAACAGCTTTTGAGGTCCTCCACTAATGAAGCCTGTTGATTGTTTATCAATCTACGTGAAGGTGTTTTTCAAGCTTGACACCAAATCACCAATAGAAAATGTTTATGTATAAAAAATAGGAAAAATTTCACAAACAATAGATGTACCATGGAGATAGATCCTGATAGTTTGTATTCCAATTCATTGCATTAAAAAACATTTGATTGTTACTTACCAAATTCATTCCACAACCTGGTAAGGAGACCCAACTCCAATTTAAAGCAAGTCCTACACTACAGGGTTTAGATCAGAAATATGTAACATGCTGTAATTTCCTCACCTCAGAATGTAGCAAAGCCAAGTAGAAACTAAAGTTACCTGGTACCTACGGAAAAAATTTCTATGATTACATTCAAAGTAATTATTTATATCTAGGCTTCAAGTGAGGACATAAATATGTAACTAAAAAATAGGAATTGCAACCAATGTAAATACTTAAATACTTCATAAGTAACACTGGTTGTGTTTCATTGATTTATTTACTAAAAATAGTGTGTTATTATGACTAAAGGAAAGAATTTGATCCCCTTTTTATTTGCTTATATTTTCAGCAAGCCTGATAAATAGAGTTCTCGATTGCAATAGAGTTGAATTATAAACAGGTTTTAATTAAAAAGAAAATTTACTTAACTTCTTTTTTCTCTCATCTCTCTTCTTTTTCTTTTCTTTAAACATTTTATTCACAACCGTTCCTTCTTGTACAATTTATACAACTCAAGCCTATATTAAAAATGCTAAAAGTTACTTAAATTTACAAATTCAAAATTTCTTCTGAGAAGTTTTGATGAATTAAAATACACATATATTGTTTTATAATATTTATGCTGATTCCTTATTTGTGCTGATTCATGTAGTTCCTCAATGTGAAAAACTGAATTTAGATAAACCATTCAGATTAACAACTTCTTCATTTAATAAAATACAAAAATTTCAAAAAAGATTATGCATGTAATTCATCCATTTGTCCATTTAACCATTTCTTTTTTATAAGAGTTAAACATGTACAAATTTCCTTAATATTTAAGGTCATTAAATATTTGACAAATATTTGATAATATGTGTATTATAACAAACTATATAAATACACATAAGTGAAGTAAGGTATTATAATACCATTTTTAAAGGATAAAATATGTTAAATATATTTGCTTAAAAATTGAAAATATAAAAGCTTCAGTCAAACTTTCACTTCAATTATTACAAGTCTATTACATAAAAACCAGACTGTCAAGGAATGCTATTTTTATTGTTCAAAGGATCCAGTTACTATCAAGATACATTAAATTAAATTTGGATATATATATATATATATAGAGAGAGAGAGAGAGAGACAGAGTCTCACTTATGTCACCCTCGGTAGAACTTAGGCGATTCTCCTGCCTCAGTCTCCCAAGTAGTTGGGACTACAGGCACCTGCCTGTTATTTTTTGTTGCAGTTTGACCAGGGCCAGGTTTGAACCCACCACCCTCGGTATATGGGGCCAGTACCCTACTCACTGAGCCTCAGGCAGGTGCCTCCCTCCCCGCTGACCAGTATCTTAAACCTCACTTCAGCTCAGTTAAAAAAAATTGAAAGTGGGAAATGAGGTTATTTTACTACTGACATTAGTAAAATTAAGAAAAATCTAAGTAAAAGAAAATGAGAGATAGAATTCTTAATCCTATTACACAGCATACCATGTCATGAAAGTATATAAAGTAATTTTAACCATTACTTTACCACATTCTAAATGATATTATTGTACAATTTTTTTTTTTTGGAGACAGAGTGTAACTTTTTCACCCTCGGTAGAGTGCTGTGACATCACTGCTCACAGCAACTGCCAGCTCTTGGTCTTAGGTGATTCTCTTGCCTCAGCCTCCTGAGTAGCTGGGACTACAGGTGCCCAACAAAACGCCTGGCTATTTTTTTTTTTTTCTGTTGCAGTTTGGCTGGGGCCAGGTTTGAACCCACCACCCTCAGTATATGAGGGCTGGCGTCCTACTCACTGAACCATAGTCACCGCCCATGTACCATATTTCTAATAAATAATTTAAGACATTACAAAAACTTTTTAACCAAAACCTAAGGTACTTAATAAGCCTATTTATCAGTATAAGGTATTAATTATTCTTTATATTATTTTTCAGAAAGAAAACCACTAAACACATTTCAATTTGTTTGTTTATATTCCTATTAGAAGTATGTTATTTAGTAAACAGTCATTAGTAATCTTCAATAATTAATAATAAGGGTTAGAAGGCACAAGAATTATATAGATACTGATTCAACTTACATCTTAAAATGTTTAGAAGTTAGATTTCCTGGATTTCTCATAAAACTTATTGAAGGCAATTTGACTTTTATAAATCAAATCAAAAATTAATGTGCCATGAGAATACTTTATCTTTTGGAACAGAAAAATATTTATTCCCTATCTCACAAATGTGAGCAGTTTTAACAAAAGATTCTTTCTATGGAAAAGCTTGTTTTTTTAGAAAATAAAAGAACGCTGGATCCCTTTGTAGATAGCCATCTGACATCCTAATTTAATCATTACCTAAAGTAGAAAACATAAGAAATTCGTTTAGAACACATATGTATATGGGGATTATTTTTGGCATAGGTGTTATTTGAAACACTTTTTTTCTCTTTGCTGATTGTATAAAAGTGTACAATGTATATTGGCAGTTTCTGCATATCAGAAAGCACATGAGATTGGTAGAATTGACAGCAGTAAATTCTGATTATTTGGTGGTATTTCTATCTTCAAGAGCCAGTGATTTTTCTGCACTTTGCTGATGGGAAATCTTTTAGATTAAATACATAAAGTCTACTGTGTGATGGTGACACATTCTGCTTTACAGGATCATCTGTCTAATAAGATAGCAAAATGCAAAGAATTGAGAAATTGATTTTGCCAAGTTTTAACCTAAATGAAAAATAATCTGGTTTCAATCACACTGGAAGGTGAGAGAGTTGCTTATTAAGAAGTCAAGCACCTTTCTGTCTTTAGAGATAAGATAGAACAGAGGGATTGGTCTCTGAGAAAAATAAAAACAGAAACAAAACAAATTAACAGGCAAGACATTGTTATGTCAAATGTGTATTTTTAAATCTGCCGATATGTCAACATAGAGAAAACAGACCAGAAGCATATTATATTTACTTTCTAGCTAAGCAATACAAAAGACAATAGATTAATTTGTATCTTTATTGATAGGAGAGGTGGGGATTTCTGGATATCTAACACTTCCTCTTTTTAAATATTTACTTTTCTTTCTCTTTCTTTCTCTTTTATGAAGTGTACAGAAGAAACCATATCAAAACTTGTTCAGTGAGTATGTCTTAATGATAAACACGAAAGATTTTTGTCTTTCCAGAGTGGAAGGAAGGAAGCCATTCCCTCCCAATGAGTCTGTGTTTTTCTCCCAGAGAAACATATATATTTTTCCTTTTAATGAGGCAGCCTAAGAAATTTTAAACTCCTTTAGTTATTCTACGTATATACAAAAAAAAATTGTTAGTCACTTATTATGCTGAAATAACTGAATAATATTAGGGAGTTTTATGGCTAGGAAATGAGGTTTACAGCAAGTTAATTTTGAGACAAGTTCTTTGAAATTTGGTGAAACCTCAGTGCATTTGAGAATCTACAGAGCCTTCATTATAGACTACTGACCCAATGAGCAAAACCTCTGTTGGCTAAATTTCCTTAACCTGAGTATATATTGTGATTAGAGCAGAGATTAAATTTAACCACTTTTCAATTCCTGTCTACTCAGAATAATTTTATTGACTTTTTCTAGTTTGTTAGTTAAACTTTTAAAAAGGTTGTGTCTCCCCATAAAAAGAGGAAATTACCAGTATATCTTTTAACAGTGGTTTTGAAACCAGGATGTTGTGGTATTTATCAACGTAGAAATATCACATAAAAAATGAGAAAATATAAGTACTTCAGTTATATTCATAGTAAGTTTTTGTTTGTTTTTAAAACGTACGGCTCAATGAAAGAATCAAAAAGAAGTCCCTGTTTGTTAGGTATTGGGTTTAACTTCCCCAGACATCAAATCAGGATCTTTACTGATGAACAAATGATTTGCTAATCTTGGATAAGAAACTTCTGGAGCATTATATGGACAATAATACAGGCGACAGTTTTGCTGTCTGAAAGAAACATAATATCTTGCTTATTTATTTTTATTGAGTATCCTTCTTTGTCTTAGAAAGTTTAATTTGTCAACACAAATTGAAAAGAAAATTAAGAAAAGAATTCTATTACAAATTATATCGAAGCCTTTGAAAGAACCAGTGTCCCTTGGTCATTAAACTTCTCATTTATCCTAATGAATCTGTTGCTATTGCTTAAAGGACTGAAATACAGGCTACGTTTAGTTTGATGTTTTCTTCAATATGTTCCTTAACGTCAAAATCAATTAAGAAAAGAAGGTTTTGTTCATGTTGTTAGAGCACAAAATCAAATGTAATCAATCAATTCTTTCGGAGCTAATTTTTCCATCTTTAATTGTTTCCCTCCTAAAGATGCAGAAACACAGAAGTACTGAGACCAGCATATAGTCAATACGTAGCGTTATTCACATCGAGGCAGTGTTCTGAGGATTTTTAAAATCACTAATGAGAATTTTACTTTATAAACTACATTTTACTTCTTATTAAAGCTTTAAATAAAGAAGAAAACAGCAACAGAAACACATACCATTAAAGGAAGGCTAACACTTCATTTAACGTGTCAACACTAGGTCATTATTGTGCAAAATGCCTTTATTTGCAGGCATTTTGTACTTTTTATAAGTATGTAATTGATTTGGAAGATTATCACTATGCATTAATATTTATCGGCTTATTTTAATTTAGCCCCAGCCACTTGAATTAAGGCATACAAACAACGGACTTCGACTTGTGACACACTGAATTACATACTAGCTAGAGTAAGTATGTATGCAATTCTGTAGCAAATTTAGAAAATAACGACCGAACTCCAGACACCATGGCAGTTTGGGGATTTAGTTTAAGAGACTACTTGTTATAAAATTTGTTAATAATAAAGAATACAAATAGTGGTTAGATTTGTTATTAATGTCTAACAAAATCACGTCCTTCACCACACTCTCAAATAGTGATTGCACCACTACAATTAAGGAGGATTATATTTTCCTGATAAGCTTAAAAAATACTTATCATTTGAATTGCTTGTCTGTACTTACTAAGAATCTTTCACACCTGTGTGCTATCAGTATAAAATATAGAAATGCATTGATATTTCAACACTGATTCCTGCCTACCAATATAAGTATCTATATTTAAATTAATAGCCCAGTTTTATTGCTGATTTGTTTTATACTTTAAATTTATGTATGTACTATAAATTATTAATGTTAGTAAAATAAAACAAATGTGTCTTTTGTCTTGATCATTAATATTAGCAGGAGAAATAAATTTGTATTTAAATTTATTTTGAAAATAGTATTCTGATACTTTCAAATTCTGAAAATTAAATATTTCATCATTTTTTGCAAAAGCTTTATATTTGTGTGTGAGATATAATTATAATTTACTTTATTTTTGTATATGTACATCAATATTCCTTTAAATAATACCATGAATCAGTCAAAATTTGGCTGATTTAAAATTTTTTTTGATGAACATACAATTCTGAGAAAGGTTAATTTCTCTCTCTTTCTTAAAAGGCCGTAATATCAAGATTAAGAGTCGAAAATTTCTATATTGTACTTTCATGCGTAATATAATGACTTAAATACTGTCTAGCTAATAATAATGAAATAGTGTACAGATACTACTTTTTAATCAGTATTTTCAAAGTACATTAATTTAGGGTACAAATCACTAAAGTAAAAACTTCATTGACAAATCTTTTCATATAACAATCACAGGCATATTATAAAATTATAATTTCACTTTGACTAGTAACTCTAATACAAGTAATTTTTTGTGCTTTTTTACCCCTTTCTTCCTTTCTTTTTGAATGGGAATAATCAAGTATATGTAGATTAAAAGGTTTTAGCATTTTTCTTATTACAAAACTATGATTGTAGAGCTTTTTAAGAGTACACCTATAAATCTATCACGTTCTTTTTCTATGTATACATGTGTGTGAATCTAATAAGTCTGTTTCAGTCTAACTGTAGTATTTTTATTTGATTTAACAGTATATGGTTAATAAGTATGTTTTCAGGTTACTGAATATGGTTCTAAAACTTTTTAGTTTGAATCTCATTTAATTATACGTTCTATTTAAAAATACCTTCCTTGGTACATGGAGGTTAATTTTTTTTTATAATTTTCCAAAGCAATGTGATGAACAGAGGAAAATGTTTAAACACAGGTGTGGTTATTTCTTAAGGATAGAATTTTAGAAGCAGTCATAAGACTAAGACAGTAAAATTTCTTAATAGGCAAATGTATGTTTCTACACATGACATTTAAATGCCTCACTTTTCTGATGGATTTTTCTTTATTTTAGAAGTAAATACTGTTAATCACATAATTTATTTTGTTCCCATAAATAATTTATTTCCTAACTATGCTGTCTCAACTACATTTTTGTTTTAGTAAAGTTTAAGATTATTGAAATGAATTCTATGAATAGTATCATTCCTGTAATCAACTTTCTCACAGCAAAAATATAAATGTGTAGATTTTCTTCCATGAAATGTTTGGCTTCATTATTTTTTTAATATTTGTAATTGTAATTCCCCTGGAATTTAATATGTAATGTGAGCACCAGCCACATTCCCCCCAAAGAGTTAGCATGTTGTCAAGTCATTTCATAGAATTATCTACCCTTTGTCAAATAATTTATCATATTCTCAATTTTTATATTCTCAGGAATTTGTTGAATGTTTCTTGTTCTGAACTTCACAATAACTTTATTAGTGGGGAAACAGATTTAAAGTACCTAAAATTTATCTAGCCATCTGGTCACATAGATTAACATGAAGGAATATTAAGTACTCCCTTCCACACATATTATTATTCTCAACTGTTCTTTCCAATATTTTTGAAATGCCTGCCTAGCCTGAATGTGATTGCTGTCACTGTAGCACTTAACCATGTAAGAGATAATAAAGAAAAAACTTGCATAAGAATTCTGAATGTAGGTACTATCTGTGAAGGCCAAAACAAAGTCACTGGGATCATAAAACGTATGTGTGTGTGTTGTTTTGGTGTCCTGGGGAAAACTTTCTAAGGACCCAAGATTTAAGGAAAACTTGAATTTGCACTAATTTGTTGAATTAGTGATTCAACAAACATAGTTGATTTTAGAGAATTCCAGGTCAAGAAAATAGTCTATGAAAATTCTCGAGGGAATGAAACAGCTTGTTCAAAAAACAGAAAGATGGTCAGTGAGTCTGAAGTTCAGTGGGAAAGTGGGGACAGGCTCGGATGATGTCGAAAAGGTAATGTCAGAGACTTATGGTGATAATTAGGAAATAAAGAATCTATGGCCAAGGGTTTATATTTTCTTTTTCATAACAATTAAGATTTCAGTAGTTAAGACTTGTAGCTGAATGTGTTTTTTAAAATGCCCCTTTGAAAAGGAACATTTTCCAATTATATAGTTTATGATGTTACTACCAGTATATAGAATCCTGACAGTTTTTTTTATTTAATTGGACAATGGACCACTTAATTCAATATATTACATTATCAGTGGCTTCCATGTGATAATATGCATTCAATGGGTGTATTTGTTTTATTCTTCATTTTAATGGAAATTCCTTTGTGTTTGATTAGTACATTGATGTTTAGTGTTGGTTTAAGACATCTAATCATTACCTATATTAAGGATATAGGAATATATTTTCCTATTCAGAGTTTACTGATGAATTTTACCAAGGTATTATTTTTTGTTTAGTTTAGTTTTTTGGGTATGTGTGTGTTTTGAGACAGAGTCTTACTTACTTTGTCACCCTTGGTAGAATGCCCTGGCATCATAGCTCATAGCAACCTCAAATTCTTGGGCATGACCAATCCTCTTGCCTCAGCCTCCCAGGTAGCAGGGACTACAGACGTGCACCACTACACCCCGTAGTCAGAGTATTGTTTTTATTCCACAAATGATGAATTTTACAAAATACATTTCCAGAATCTATTGAAATATTTGTCTCCTCCTTCCTGTGATATAATAATGTTCTTAATACACTTTAAGTAATTAATGATTATCTTCCTATAATTAATGTACTTGTGTTTTATAATTTTTTCAATAGTCCAATACATTTCTATTTCTTTACTTTTTTAAATGTATAGTTCTTGTTTCACCTGTGTGAATCTCTCACCACAGATTATAATCTATATATCTGTTATCTCCCCATTCTTTTCTGATTATATTTTGCAAGGTTTAATTCCATACCCTTTCCTGTATATCCTGGGAGCATCTCTCCTTTGCCTTTCTTCTCACTGTTACTAGTTTTAGAGAAACTTTTCTTATTTGAGTTTTAGCTCCTTACCTTATTTGTTTTTATTTTCTTTTCATGTTATGACAGTATGAGCTTAGCTTCTTTTTCCCTATGACATTCCACTCTCTTTCACAAAATACTTGCCTAGATGACGTATACAATAATTACCTGACTTACATCTAGAAAGCAATCACTACATTTAAAACAAGTGTATTAAACAATATAGCAGTGGATAAGGTGTTTGTTTCTTTTTTTTCTTTTTTCAGTTTATGTCCAGGGCTGGGTTTGAACCCACCACCTCCAGCATATGGGGCCGGCACCCTACTCCTTTGAGCCACAGGTCACCACCCACAGTTTTAGAAATGTGTTTTCCTCATCCTTAAGCTGCTCTTCCTTTTCTTTACTATCTCAGGGTGTTTTTATGACTTTCAATTTGTTTTGTTTTTTTCTCCTACCTTACTATTGACAAAGAAGAAATATTACCAGACTACAGAGTGATGAGGGACTTGATCAATGGAATCCCCTTAACCTCAAAGTTTCCATGAATAGAGAGATAAATGTTCTTTTCAAAACGTTGGATATCAGTGTCCCATGAATAGCTCTCAAAACTTTCAAAATCCCAATTATTAACAATTTTAGACACATTTCTGCTCTGCTACAGAGCATTATCTCATAACTAAATAGACTGATGCCTAACATATTGAGTACATTAAAAAATGCAAAGTATCAATACGTAAATCTGGTTAAAATGTCTACTGTCTCTTCCCACTTACCTTGGGAGTAACCATTCTAGAAAACCACAATTCTATCATACATTTCTTGATCCTACTCATGAGTTTTTTGGTAGGGGCAGGTCTTTTTAGAGATTTTATACTTTTCCTTTGGATTATTAGAGAAGATTAACTTGGTAGGGAAATAATAGCATTTCACATAGTATTTTGTAAGTTACAGGGTGAGAGTACAGTAACCTGGTTTTCTTCATGTTATAGTTCATGTGTTCCCACCTTATATATACATCCACATTATTTCTTCAGTTGCATACTACAGTACGCTTTTCCATGACATATGAGGAATATCGTAAATTTAACTCTAAGAGATGTTTTGCCATCTACCTCTATCTGCCTCAGGGCACTGTCTTTCACCTACTTTTCCGGTAAAATGTTCTCCATCAATCTTCATCATGGTTATAAATTTTTTTTGAATTCAAGAAAAGTTGAAGAAGGTTGTATTAGTCCTAGACAGGAATTGTTTTCAATAGTAACTGAACTCCCCCCTATAATTACCAATACATTTTTCTATTGGATGATGATTGCAACTTATGAAATCACTCTTTACAAATTAATCAAGGGATATAAGATGAGAACTATGGAAATGGCCTAACCAAAGGCACAAGCATAATTTAAAAAAATAATAATAAATAACCAGGCATTATTTCCTAGTTTGCTTTCCATAATTGCTACTCAGGAGACACATAGCTGATGGTCATAAAGATTCTTAACACTATCCATAGACAACGTCACCCTAGTAATAATTAAGGTAAGTTTTTGAGATATCTCCCAGACCCTATATTCCAGTGGATTAGCTGACCAACTCAGACGCATGACCTATACCAAGGAATGACTCAACTGGTATGTGACTTACTCAGGAAAGAACTGACTCAGCTCAAGAAAACAATTTCTATGTTGCTTTGATTTCACCCTGAACCTAGCCAAACAGCAAATCGAATTACTTAGCCCTTTGACCACCAACTATCTCTGAAAACTCTTTCTCCCAAACTCTCAGTGATACACATTTAAGAAATTCTCCCATCTTCTGAGTTGGTGCCCTTTTCTGCCAGCCTCCAGACATCTCAGGGTATTGACTTTTTTCTGTGCAGTGGGCAGCCAACCTGATTGGGCTGTAGCATTTATATTAATTAGCATGCTTAAAATGCTCCTTAAATCTTAACAGCTTCGGATATTTTGTAACAAAATTAGCAGTAGTTGTTTCATTAATGGAGAAAGTTAAGATACCTCCTTAATCAGAAACCCCAAATTCTGATGGAGGAATGGGTTACTGAAACTGAGGGTAAAGTTCAGGGACATTTACGTTAGTGAATATCCAATGCTATCTTTAACATTGGATAGAAGTAATAAATACTTCCTATTTGCCCTTGGAAATAAGATGAATTCTATGAGATTTTTAATATACAAAAATACAAGTGTTTGCATTTCTTATGATGATATGTAACCGGGAATATAACAATAATTATGAAATCAAATTATCCTCTGCAACTAGTTTCCAGTAACCCCATTGTTTCAATATTAAAAAGGAGGTGTCACTGTCAAAACAATTCTTCAAATTAAGTGTTGAACAATATTATTGATATCAAAGTAATCAACACTTGATAAAGTAAGCATTTTTCTTATTGTTGTTGAGATTTGCTTTCTTTTCCTATATTCATTTTCTGTTATTCCATTTTTAATGAACTGCTCCTTTGTATTGTTTGACTACTTTTCTTTTATTTTGATTTTTAAAAACAAAAACCACTCATTATTCTCTCTCAAATGTGTTGAATACTTGTTTTTTTTCCTCCATTGTAACTCAGGTAATGGTATTTTATTTATATAGAATGTTTGGGGGACATTTGCACTAGATTATTTATTGCAGGTTTATTCACAGTAGCCAAGATGTGGAATCAACCCAGTCATACAGAACCTTCATGAAGGCAAATTAAACAATTGTTTATGTTATGCTTCTGAGTTTTCTGATCATGCTTAGAAACCTTCCCAATTCTAAGATAATAAACTACTTCCTACATTTCTTCTACATTATACATGATTTTATCTTTATAACATTTTCAGTATTGATCCATCTAAAATTGATAGTTAATGAATATGAAGGAACAGTTACATTAATCTTGTTATTTGAGGTAGCAGTGGGAGTTTGTGTACCATACCTTGCATTCGTTTATTTTCAGCAATTTTTAATTGATCATAGACATATTTGTTATTTTCATTTTATTAGCAAAGATGAACAAACTACTGGTGAAAACTCATTGGCCCAGGAATTAGTAAATCTGAATTTTAGATCTAAATCTACTACTAATTTGTTGAACCTTTAGCAAGTCCGAAATGACTCCAAACTTAGAGCCTATATAGGTACCTTACTTGAGATATGCCACTCGAAAACCCAGACAGGACAATGGCTCTTTAAGACCATATTGTTTTATTGTTCCTTAAAAAGCATCAATTAATAGAGAATTGGCTTGTAGCCTAGCTCTATTGCTTGAGTGCTATCTCAGAGAAATTGACTTTGCCTTCCTGTGTCCGATAACACAACTCATTTGCTTCATATTCAGGATAATATCAGCCACTCAAATCTTGCATTATTGGTTTTCTTGTCTCTCCTCATCAAGGACTTTGTTTCTATATCTGTCTCCTAGCATTCACATTGCTCTAAGATGCCAATTTCACTTTCACTCATATCTCTACTGCATGCTGAACTTGCCCAGAATTATGGAAGTTACTAAGCAACTGAAGGATAGCTAGACTTCTCATGTGGTAATATTTGCTTTGGCTATAGCTGCTTTCTGCTTCTTTCAGCTGATCAAATAGCCTTGTATTTGGAAAACTAGATTATGCTCCACAATTACCCAGATGTTTCGGGGGTTTATGTGTTTATTCAAACGCAAAATAAGGGGTCCAGTGATGTAATTTTCAAGCCTCCTATTGCTCTGATGTTCTATACTTTCGTAAATCTAAATTTGAATCAATATCTATAACCATTTTTCTTCTAATGCAATTATGGCTTCATTTTTTTTTAATGAATATAGTCCATTTTGGCCATTCCTCTTTTATAAAACTAAAATGGATGATTTTTAATCACAGGACTTGTATTCTTTGAAATTCCATTATCTTTATTGGCATCATTTTTACCCACTCCATATTAACTAAGTAAGATTTACAAAAGTTCATCGAGTAGACAAATCTCATTCCTAGCATACTTGGATATAAAATATAATTTAATAACACTATCCAACTTTAAAAAGATTGTAATATATTTAATTACACAAAATTAAATTTTTATTTTTCTTTCATTTTATTAATTTCTACCAATTTCCTTTTTATCTATCTTCTTTCTTTCTTTCTTTATTTTAATTTTTTTATTTTTACATATACATGTGATTATTAGGTTTCCACTTTTTGCCTTCACAGAATTAAAAAGGCTTAAAATTTAACAACAATAACGATGTTAAAGATAAGGACTAGAAACAAAACCTAGTAAAGAATGAATGAAGATAAAGACATTCAGAAAAGAAATCAGACAATTGCTGCAATGAAGTGTTAAGCAATAATAATAATAGTAATGCAAAGAAATTAACATTCACATTGTCAAATGAGAGTATGACTATTATAGAATGCTCTAACTCTGAGGTTCAGTATAGAGTGATCAATTAACCTCTTAGACAACTAATATTTATAAATAAAAATAAAAGATAATTTCAAAAAACAGATCATGCCCAATCTTATAGACAATAGAAAAAGAAGAAATACTTCAAAATCATTCTTCTTAATCTGGATACACCTGATATTAATTATATTATACCATTTTCTTTATCATTTTTCTTAAAGTCTGCTCTACTCTCTTTTCTGTTTATGTCATCCCATTTAAATATGAAATTCCCATAGTTTGA
>CAUYQV010019038.1:0-12054 GCA_963574575.1 Galagoides demidoff
ATTCTCTGTCCAAAACTCTGTTCCTGTGAGAAAGCTGACTTATCTCAGTTTGCTCACTGATCAATCCATTCACAAGATAATTCCTGAGGATCATCTCCGCCAGCGTGCCATGCTCAGGGCTGGCACAGAGCCACAAATGAGGCCAGCCCTGCCCTTCCAGTTTAGAATGGCTCTCCCAGAAATAGTCTGTGAGGCCACATCTTTTATGTTCACCTGGATGGAGCTGGAACAAATTTTTCTCAATATGTTAAGAATGGAAAAAATGTATCCAATGTACTCAATACTGCTATGATATCAATATATAATCACCTACACATTCATATGAATGGTAAAACATAACTATAGTCCAGAAATTAGTAGGGAAGAGAAGAAAGAGGGAAAGGGAAAATGGAGACAGGAGGAGGGAGGGTATGTGGAGACTTTACCTAATATGCATGATACAATGGTGTATTTCAAAACTATTAAGAAAAGAGTATAATTGTGATGGATGTGTTAATCAGTGCAATGTAAGCATTTCACATCGTATATCAAATCAGTGCACTGAACCCCTTAAATGTATCAATGTACACAGTTATGATTTAATAAAAACAAAAAATAAAAAACTATGTTTTCCAAAAGTGTCTAAATTGAAACAAAGTCAGAAATGTGTGAAGAAGATTGTGAAGTCTTTTAGTATACTCAATTTCTGCTATTCAAGAAAAGCTAGCACTAATATTTCAACAGACTATTGCTAGGCTGGGTGCTATTGCTAAGTGGTTAGGGTGTCAGCCACATGCTCTGGGGATGGTGGGTTTGAATACATCCTGGGCCTCCTAAACAAACAAACAAACAAACAAAAAAATAGCTAGGTGTTGCAAGAAAATCACTTAAGCCCAAGGGTTTGAGGTTGCTGTGAGCTATGACACCACAGCACTCTACTGAGGGTGAAAAAGCAAGACTCTGTCTCAATTAAAAAAAACAAACAGACTATTTCTATCTGATTTTAATAACTATCTGACAAAATTAAATCTATCACATATGCTACATATACATATATATTTCTTACTATACAATAGAAATAGTCATTATAATTTTTCTCTTACAATTGTGTTTGATTAAAATAGTGATAGCATTATGGACCAATCTGACACTAAATATCATGCATGAACAAAGAAATAGAAAAACAAATACTATATGTAGATATTTTAAATGTCAGATCAAGACAGATAAAGTAGATAACATTTTAAAGAAGTTTTCCAAAAATTATGGAAGATTGCCCCTTGACCTTAAAAACTTTGGTTACATTTAGTCACTGTTTTTATAAATCTTATTAAGTCTGTCTCAATGAAACTTAGTCAAAACAGTCTTACATTAGTAAAACATATGAATAGACATTAGATATAATTTTTAAGGTTCCCTGTGCTTTACAAATGAACCAATAAATAGATCCAGCTATTTTAAACTAGTAACTTCTATGCTAAGGAATATTAGTCATGTACAATAGCAGTTACTTCAAAGTTCAAATATAGGATTTCATGGAGGCATCTGAAAGTTTCCATCAGAATGCATCAAACATTATGTGAGTTGAGCATAATTATGATAAAAATACTAAAAAAATGGAAAAAGAAAAAAAGAAAATCCAGCTGCAACATAACTTTGTATTACGTTGGCAGCCAAATTAAAAACAAATTTATTTGAGCTAACCATTTGTTTCATTGCATTAACATGACTCTGCAATTTTATTTATTTATTTATTTATTTATTTATTTATTTATTTATTTATTTATTGAGACAGAGTCTCACTTTGTCACCCTCAGTAGACTATCATGGCATCACAGCTCACAGCAACCTCAAACTCTTGGGCTTAAGTGATTCTCTTGTCTCAGTCTCCCAAGTAGTTGGGACTACAGGCACTTTCCACAATGCCCAGCCAGATTCTGCAATTTTAAATAGAGACTAGAAGATGAGTTCCTTTGAATATACATAAAACAAATATATACAATTTATACAAAACCAGGCCCAGAATTGTATGCATTCATTTTTTTAGAAAAGCATTTTAAAAACATTAAGCTTTTTACTTTCATAATAGATCAAAATCAATTTAAATACCCATCAAGGAGACTGGTTAAATAAATTCTGCCACAGCATAGAATTTTATTACCTTAAAATGATGTGTTAGAAGAATGACATGAAAAGTGCTCAGAATGCATTGCTAAGAAAAAAAGGGAATATTACCAAACACTACATAGATTATAATATAAATCTTATTTTTTTTTTGAGACAGAGTCTCAAGCTGTCACCCTGGGTAGAGTGCTATGGCATCACAGCTCACAGAAACCTCAAACTCTTGGGCTTAAGTGATTCTCTTGCCTCAGCCTCCCAAGTAGCTGGGACTACAGGAACCTGCCACAATGTCTGCTTTTTTTTGGTTGCAGTTGTCATTATTTGGCTGGCCTGGGCTGGATTCAAACCTGCCAGCTTTGGTGTATATGGCGCCGTCACCACTTGAGCTACAGGCTTCCAGCCTATAATCAAAATCTTATAAAAGAAAACTCTAAAATAGTGACTGATTTTTAAAATTTACTTGGTGGTCCTAAGTGATTGAATGAAAACACTTTTACTCTATGTTTCTGTCTTTTAAAAAATGTTCAGTGAGAACTATTACTTTGTAATAGGAGAATATATATTTTAAAACTGAAATTAAATAAATATATCTTCTGCTGAAATTGGATAGTGATATTGTTAACTGAAACAGAATTAAGATACAGGCGAGCACAGTTACTTGTCCACAAGTATAGACCATTAACAGAAATTGACTGTATCACTAGTGATTTAATGCCATTGTTTATTTTATTATGTTCTCAATGTTTTCACTTTTAGGTTACGTTTTCATGAGTCATTAAGTCAGACTAACAGTATGGAATTTCTAATAGATAAAAAGCATTCAGAGAATATGAGATTATATCTAAAAGATATCATAAATGTTTGGTTATACTACCATTTACAAGACAGTGCTTATCCACATCCTGACAATTAAAGTGTGGTTATTTTCCTGATCCCTGAAGTGTGGAAACATTTATTCTTGGCAATATGTAATGCTAATCACCTGATCATAAACAGAGACTCAGTAACAAATGACACTTGTTCAAGTGCTAAATCTCACCTGATTATTTAACAACATTAACAGCACAAGCTTATATAATTGTCTGTGAATTCATCAGCTTAACTATCTAAACAGTCTTTATGTTTGTCCAAACAAATAATAAAACAATCTCAGCAACAGTGTAGCACAACTAAGGAGTTTTAAGTAGATGTGACATGCAAATTACAGAAACATTAAACAGCATTGATTATGTGTTATGTCTTGAGGGTAATGTTTATCAGTACACTATTGTACATTATTCGTAATATTTTTCAAATGCATTTTATTCTAGAATGAAGTAATGATATTTTTGAAAATCATTCTGGAACTCTTTTGCTCAGTTTCAGGATTTCTTAGCACTTATCCCATGTATTTTTCTTTTCTAGGAGTTACTCTTCTTTGCCATTAATTCCTCTCATATTAAGCAACAATAGGTTGGTTTTTGTTTTATATAAGGTGTCCTTTTATATGCTACTGCAACACAGAATTATGTGAGACTCAGATTTAAAATTAAATAATTAATAAGCTAAACAGAGAGAGAATATATAATAAAGATTACTAACAATTTCAAAATGCATGTACATGTAATCCCCTAAATGTTGTATGATTACACTAATATCCTACGTTTCTATTATCAATTCATTTCTTTTAAATAGTGCACATCATTCCATTAAATTCCTATCATGAAGCTCATCCACCAATGTTTACTGCTGGGGTAGGAAATGGTTAAGAGACTATGGTAAAAAAAAAAAAAGGATATATTAATGTATCAATTCAAAGACAGACACACAGAAAGATAGAAGAGCCTGACTTCTAATGCTGGGTCCCAGTCTTTCTCATCTTCTATTCAATATTTTAAGCCAATGATACAGATTAAGTCTCATAAGGAATAATTACCCAAATTGTCACCAATATGAATCTGGCTAGGTAATTGGATAGGGGATAACAGATTCAAAATCCAAGAAGGATCTTTCTTTTTTTTTTTTTTGAGACACAGCCTCAAGCTATCCCCTGGGTAGAGTGCCGTGGCATCACAGCTCATAGCAACCTCCAACTCCTGGGCTCAAGCGAGTCTCCTGCCTCTGCCTCCCAAGTAGCTGGGACCACCGGCGCCTGCCACAACGCCTGGCCATTTTTTTTTTTTTTTTGGTTGCAGCCATCATTGTTGTTTGGCGGGCCCGGGCTGGGGATTCGAACCCGCCACCTTAGGTGTACATGGCTGGCGCCTTAGCCGATTGAGCCACAGGCGCTGAGCCCTTTTTTATAATTTTTATGTTTTAGTCAAAACTTCCATTTCAGGGAATCTTTTCCTCCTTTGCCATAAAGAAAAACATTGGTGACTTGAGAGAAATAATTAAACTCTACCAAATATACTGTTTTAAAATCAGCAATGTTAAGCCCAAAGTATTTATGTATCTTAAAAGTGAAGGAGTAAAGGATAAATAACAGAGGAGAAATAAGTATTTATCATGCCTCAGAACTGGTGGGCCCTAGTTCGCAAATATTTGGTTTTCCTTTGAAAATATGATTATTAAGTTATATAGATTCAATATGAGGAGTGTTTTTACTTGCCTTGTTTTTTTATTTAATCAGTGGCCAAAAGTGGGCCTTTACCTCTGAATTGAAGGTCTGGTGCAATCCCAGGCAGAGTTAGTAGAAAAAAACTAATATCTAAGGTACAATAAGCACATGCACATATGAGTGCTCTCTTGCCCCCACGCTGGGCCATGGGGACAACAGGTGACAATGTGTGCGGTGTATTACCCAGGTCTTATGAATGTGGAGCTGTCACTATTGTTACTGACAACAGGGCCCCTCTGTGGGAAGCCCAGTCCCAGCCTGCCCTTTTCAGAGAGGTGACTGACTGAATCTCCTCCACTGTGGATGGTTGACATATTGATTCTACTCAATCAAGACCTAAATGTGGAGTGTCCCAAAAGTCTCCCCAGATGTTGCCATACGTAGGGAAACTGGGAAATGGCTCATCACAAAATCATGCAAAATACTTACAAAATACTCTCTAGGTGTTGGCCACCTTTTTGTAAAATTTTGTGCTAAATAGTTTGTGATACCTGTAACTACAACTTCCCATTTTCCCCATGTATGAGGACTTAGGGGTGAATTTTGAATTTGGGGACACACTGTAAGGAAGTAGGGAAGACTGTACCTTTAAAGCTTATTCATTACTTGCATACGGGATATTCACAATTGTGCCTCATCACATGTTCCTTCTTGGGTTTACTGGACATTTTTTAGAACTGTAACCTGCAATTCTGTCGGGTTATTCTGAGTCACCAGAGGTGGATTTTCATCCTGGCTCTTTCGGTTGTTTGTGACAGACCTTGGGCAAGTCTATTTCCTCATGTTTCAGTTTTCCCTTTTTTAAAATGGGAGCAGTAATTCCTTCCCTACAGGGATATTGAATTTTTTTTTTTTGACCAGGGCTGGGTTTGAACCCACCACATCCAGTATATGGGGCCAGTGCCTGACTCCTTTGAGCCACAGGCGCTGCCCTGATATTGAATGTTTGAATATCCACATTTACTTATCCAAAGCTCCTTTCCCAAAAGGGAGGACTTCCCTTTTTAGTCCCCAGCTAAAGAGTGATAACAATGCTAATTTTAAAGGTTTTGATAGAATATGAAGTAAAGAATTGAAAATAATGAAAAAAGAACATCACTCTATGTTATCTCTCTCCGGAGGCGTGAGAAAACATTCACTATTCAGGTACAGTCATGGCCACATTCTGTAATTACTTTATAATTTGCAATATAGTCCCATGTCACATGCACCCAATGCATAATTTCATTCTTTCCTGGGAGAGAAGGGTGGGGATCTTTGGCTGGAAGCCGTGGTGGGATGTGCCAAGTGGAGCCACATTCAGATCCCACTTTTCTTCCCCAGAGCCCTCGCCATCCAGGCCAGGCAGAAAGTTCTTGCTGAGGGAGGTGGCTGGCGTGGCCCGCAGATGCAGGGGATGTCACCCTCGCTTGATTTTATTTATACTGAAGGAGCGTTACATCCATGCTTCTGGAGGTTTCTTTTTCCCCAAGTGAACACTCAGGGCAGTCTGTAAGCCTCCTTGTCCTCAGACATACTCCAATAATCTTCTAGCAACCAACACTTGGCCTATTTTGATGCATCTCGCCCAGAACTTTGTAAGTGGCCAGAGTTTCCTAGTTTGTGAAGATTTGTTCTATGCTAAGAGATTGAAAAGCACAGAAGTTGGGAAAATGTGTAGTTGTGAAGGGGCGCGGGGTCACCAGGTGAGGGGGTCTTGGTGCAATGAACGAAGAGGCTTGACCCAAAGTCTGAGTCAGAGACTGAGGAACTCTGGGAGGAAAGCTCAGATCCATATTTATTATCATAAAACAGGAAGGAGTAGACAAAAGCTGCGGGTCCAACATTAGCACCAGTTGGGGAGGATGTGGAGAAGGTCTGATAGAATGTCTCCCCCTTTGTTTTTGCAAAACCACAGACCTTGAGCACAACATCCTCCTCCAGCTGCAGGAGACCTCTGAAATCTAGAATCTTTACCTTAACTGTTACTGCCACACCTCACATACACGTTCTCTCTTGGAGGCCAGGTGTGTCTTGCACATATACAACTCAGATGCCAATCTCGTAATTCTCTGGGTCTCTTAAGCAGGAAGTGAGTTTTATGCTAAAGACCAGGGCTCAATTTCCCCTACGTAGGTGGTTGTAGCTGACAGACTTGTTTGTAGTTATGCAGATTGAGGAACCACTTGTGTTGCCCTCACTTTACAGCTTCAGCTGGGAATTTTACACGCAGCTGCCTAATTGGGGCAGGCCACATGCTCCTCCTCAGCTCCCCGCCTCCTGCAGGTAAGTTGCAGCACAATAGGCCCCTGTGGGATCCAGCCCCCTGCGAGGTGAGGCTGCAGCCCTGGGGGGTACAAACGGCATTAATGACCTCAAGTGGGCATAAGCCAAATGGAGTCATTGGCTTTAGAACTAATCGTATCCTCCACCTAGAGCAAGGATCAAACTTTCCTTCCACCCAGTTCTAGGAAAATGCGTCTTTGTTATGTTTATATGGAGCAAACGTATAACCAATGAAATGAGAGGAATCCAAAGTAAACTTCCCCCTAGTGTGATTTTCTTTCCTCTTAGATTTATGTATGCATACGTAGATCCAGGCTGACTTGTTTTTCCTCAATTTCACAAAATGTGTACATTTCCATTCACCTCAAATATGCTTAAAAGTAATGCAAGATATATAAAGTTGAAATTCTGGAAATTTCAATTTCAGAGTACGAGTACTTTACATACAGGTGACGGGAAAAGTGGCACGTAGGCTAATCAGTGGGAATCAAAATGGTTTCATTGCTTACTCCTTGTAGCAATTGACATAATATGAAATTTTGCTTTAATTTTATTTTACTGGGGAACACAAGCGTAATTTTACAGTTTAGTGATTAAATAAAGTTTTGTTTTTAATTACACCTGAAAAATAATAGTGTTGTCCTCAAATGAAACAATCTCTGTGGCTTGGCTGCAGTGGGAAATTATGGTTCCTAAGAATGTGGATTTCCAATATATGTTTACTTGAGCCACACAAAGTATCTGGGTAGGCAGACGTAACACTGTAGAATATCCAGAAATTTCTTTCAAAAATCACCTAAGTTCAAAGATGGTTGAAATGTTTAATGCACTGATTCTTTACTAAGAAAAATATTACAAGGCCAGGCGCAGTGGCTCATGCTTAGAATTCTAGTGCTCTGGGACACCAAGGTGGGTGGACAGACTGAGCGTATGAGTTTGAGACCAGCCTGAGCCAGAGAGGGTCCCTGTCTTTAAAAAAATAGCTGGGCTTTGTGGCCAGTGCTTGTAGTTCCAGCTACTTGGGAGGCTGAAGCAAGAGGATCTCTTGTGCCCAAGGGTTTGCGGTTGCTGTGAGCTATGATGTCACAGCACTTTACTGAGGGCAACAAAGTGAGACTCTGTCTCAAAAAGAAAAAGAATGATGTTATATAACAAATGCTAAATCAGGAATTTGGAAATAAATTTAAAAGTAATTTAAATTAACAAGATAACCTCCAAATATCTGCCACCCTGAACACTTGGAGAACAGGAAGGATGATGTACTGCAGTGTGGCTTTCCTGGTTGGTCTTCTAATGCAGGCAAACCTTTTCTGGAGAGAGATCATTTCAGACTTTGTGGGCCACGCTCTGTGCACCACCCTCTTCCTCCTTTGCTTCCCCTCTTTTTATATAAACAACCCTTTAAAGATGTAAAACCACAGATTTGGCCCCTGGATTGTGGTTTAAAGACCTCTAATCTAGGATGCTAACTTGGTGATTCTCCTTTTTGGACTCATGGAAAAATGAATTGAAACACGTCAGGTATCTTTTGGAATCTGAACTAGGAAGGCCACCGTCATTGTACTCTTGCTTCCTTCTGTTTACACCACAGGCTTTTTTTCTGTTTAATCCTTATGTGCCCAAACCCCAGTCACATGGTACAGTCTCAGAAACTGTCTACCAAATAATGTTTTAAGATCTTACCTAATTCTACTGTATTGAAAGGGCGACTTTAGTTCTGAATGACAGTTTTTTTTGTTGTTGTTGTTGTATTTTGTTTTCCTACTTTTGCCATAATCGAAGTGTTCCTACGGGTCCCCCCGTGCCAACCCCACTAGTTTTCTATGGAATTCAAAGCACGAAAGCCAACCTGTACAGCTTACCAACTGTGACCTCGACAAGCAGCCGCGTGTATAAAGCAAACTCAATAGTAGAGAATGAAAATAATTGAAGAATATAAGGTAAATTTGTGGCTGCTGATTTTTAAAATGTGTTTAAGTATATTTTATGTTAATTTGTTGGGTATCCCTAACACAAAGTAATGTCCTTGAGGGCACACACTGGACTTTTTATCTCTCTTTCATTCCCCCCTCTGCTGTTCTCAGATAGGGGGGCGCCCAGACTCGGCACCCCAGGCGGCTTAAAAAACACGGAAGCCCCGGTTCCTTGGCTCGAAGACCCTTCCCTCTTCTTCTTCCCTTCTGCAAAAAAGCCACCTCTGCTTCGCTATTTCTTCAAACAAATGTGTGTAAATTGATTTTCTGTTTTTCCCTTGTATTTTCACAATATTGGCACAAAACAAGCATGCATGAAGAGCCAGCGATCCGCAAGATCCCACACAACGCACTAACAGGCACCCTGGAACAGGCAGACGAGAAGGGCAAAGCGAGACACATTCTCACTGCTAAATACCCACAGGGACCCGACGTCTTTGAACGCATCTGAGTGGCGTTTCTGTCTCTCAGCCTGAGCAGGGAAAGAAGGCCTCCAGCCCTGTAGGTTGCAGGGGGGACCCCGCACAGCTCCTGGTGCTGTTTGAGACGTCAGTTTAAAAACTTGGATTATCAGATGCCCGAGTGAACGAGTGGACGCGGCTTCTTCCCCCGGGTTTGGGCGTGCGCTGCCCGGAAGCTTCTCCTGGGAGGGGTCAGGGGCCCGGAGTCCGGCAGACCCGGTAAACCGCCGACCGGCACCGGGGCCAAGGGGCGGGCTCACCCGGCTCCGCGGCCGGGCGCGGTGTCCGGGGTCGTTAAGGGCATCCTGCCGTCCGCCCGCACCTGCGCCGGTCCCGGGGCAGCTTTATGGGCCGTGAGGAGGCAGGTTCGACGCCGCCGCCGAGCGTCTCCGACAGCTGCAGACGCCGCTCACCAGACAGTAAAATGTAAGGAGGGAGGAGGGGGCTCACCTTTGAAGTTTACAAAAAGCGCGACTTTGACCACTTCCTTTGCCCTTCCTGAATTGGTGTCCAGGTGTGTCGAGGGCCGCTGCCGGCTGGCTTTACAAGGGGGGGGCGCTTCCTCCAGACCATGGTCTGCGCCTTCGGCTTGAATGCCACTTCTCAGCGGCTTCCTTCCCCTCCGAGGTCGGTTTGTGAGGGCTGTGTCGTCTTACAGGCCAGCCTGGACGTGCCTGTGAATCCACACACAGGCAGAGGCTGGGGCCGTGCGCTCCCGCGTCTCCCCACGCGTGTTCTCCGCGCGCCCTGGCTTCGGTCCTTACCGACTCACTGCGGGAGGGACCCCAGTACCGATGTCACAGTTCCTCTCAATTTCACACCTGATTTTAATCTCCAATTAATGCTTTTTCTTTCTACTTTGCTATCAGTGTTTTTCTCTTTTTGGACTCCAGGATTTTAATTATTCTGTCACTTTTATAAAGTTTAGTGTGGAAGTTCCCCAAGGTGCGTGTGTGTAAGAAAGAGATGGACGGAGGTGGGTGGGGTGGGGAGAGAATTCAGTAGCATTCTTTGAAAAACTTGCTGATTTGGAGTTTTGAGCCCCCAGTTTGAACTGTGTACACATTGAACCATGAAGAATCCCTTCAAATGACATAACCGTTCTCACACTCCTCGGCTTTGTGGGTTCCAAACTTACTTTAATTATGGTCTTGACTTTTTGTTTAACAGAATGTAGGCAAAATGGATCAAGTGTAGAATCTTTGATGTTCAATTCAAAAGTAAGAATTAGGATAATTATAAAAGGCTGTTCCCAGGTCAGAATAAAATTTAGAGAGAAAAAGGAATCTTATAATCATCTCTCTTTTTTTTTTTATTTAAAAGTACTTCAAGGACCATGAATACTTTCCATCTGTTCTTGTAGGGTAGAAATTAATTCAAAGACTAACTCGGGGACCTCATGATATCATGTTTGGAGTGTTGAATGGTCACAGATTACTTAGTTGTAAAACTTTAAAGCCAATTACTTATCTTTCTTAGATTTAGTTTTCTGATGTGGAAAATGGGGCAGGTAGCCTACATTCCTGCTGTCCCATACTATAACCGCCAGTCACATGTGACTCTTTAAGTTTAAGTGTGATGCAATTAGATAAAATTGAAGTTTAATTCCCCAGTTGCACTGGGCACATTTTAAGTGCTCACAGCCCTGTGGCTGCCTTGGACAGAGCAGCCAAGAGCATTCCCACTGCCGCCAGGATCTCTACCAGGGTGGTGCTAGTGGGTAAGGCCCGGACAGTGCTTTATGCCTACAGAAGCAGGGCAACATGGGGAGGCCAGGCTGTGGGGCTGCAATCCCAAGTCCTTGTCAGGATATTGGGAACAGCAGTTCTGCACCCAGCCACTCATTGGAGATCACTGACACACTTGCTGGGGGCCAGCACTTGTGCAACCAGCAGGGAGTGTGCTGGGCTCACTGCCTGACTGGGAGGGGCCTGGGATGAAATAGCCATGGGGGGTGGGGTGGGAGGACAAGGTGGGGGTGCAAGGAGGACCCCCCCAGAAGCTGATCCTCAGTGTAGGATGAAACCTTTCTGCATAGATTAATGTGTGAAAGCACAATGTGATAACACATTAGAAACAGAACTACTGAGTTAAAGAGTATGATGTATTTAATTAAATTAATTAATTAATTAATTTATTTTGGCTGGGGCTGGGTTTGAACCCGTCACCTTCGGCATATGGAGCCGGCACCCTACCCTTTTGAACCACAGGCACTGGCCAGTATGATTGTAAAGGTTTTTTTTTTTTTTTTGAGACGGAGCCTCAAGCTATCCCCCTGGGTAGAGTGCCATGGCATCACAGCTCATAGCAACCTCCAATTCCTGGGCTCAAGAGAGTCTCCTGCCTCCGCCTCCCAAGCAGCTGGGACCACAGGCGCCCGCCACAGCGCCCGGCCATTTTTTTTTTTTTTTGGTTGCAGCCATCATTGTTGTTTGGTGGGCCCGGGCTGGGGATTCGAACCCGCCACCTTAGGTGTACATGGCTGGCGCCTTAGCCGATTGAGCCACAGGCGCCGAGCCGATTGTAAAGGTTTTGAGCAAGAAACCTCCCAATATTCTAATCAGCAGACCCAACCCCAAAGGAAAAGCCTGGGCCTTTCGTAAAACACTTGCTGAAAGAATATATGATCATTGATTTAGCTTCAAATACATTT
>CAUYQV010019040.1:0-22897 GCA_963574575.1 Galagoides demidoff
GTCTTCTTTGTCTCAGGTGAGCGAATGAGAAGGAAGGGCTAAGGGTCGCAAGTGGGGCGAGTGCAGAGTAGAGTGGCGAGTGCAAAAAGGGGAGGGGGTCAGGATGTGGGCTGAGTGCACAAGGGGGCTAGTGGGACAAAGAGGAGGGGGTCAGGATGTGGGCTGAGTGCACAAGGGGGCTTGCCTAACATCTAGGTATGATAAGGTCCTTGGTATGCTGCAGCCTGTTGTTCTGAATAAACAATAAAAGGAGGTAGTTTGACTTGAGTTAATTAGTTTGGGTCCCACAGTCCCAGCTACTCAGGAGGCTGAAGCAAGAGAATCACATAAGCCCAGGAGTTGGAGGTTGCTATGATCTGTGACGCCACAGCACTCTACCAAGTGTGATAAAGTGAGACTGTCTCTACAAATAAATAAATAAAAATAAAATAAAATGGTTGCTTTTATGTTAGGGAATTTCACCTCAATTTTTTAAAAAGAGGGCGGCACCTGTGGCTCAAAAGGGTAGGGGCACCGGCCCCATATGCCAGAGGTGGCGGTTTCAAACACAGCCCCAGCCAAAAAAAAGGAGAGAGAGAGATATTTGGAAAGTTTTGCAAGGATATAACGTATAAACAGCCCAGTACATTTGTATTACTGTGAGCAGACAAGTTCAGGACAAACCAGCACAAAGAGGATGTGGAGCGGGAAGGTGGAAAGAGTTTGAGTTTGCATGTGTCAGCAGCCTGTTTGGAAATTCTATCTCAGGCCCTCTGATTATGCAAAATGATAAATGGCATCTTTGATTCAGACTACTTCTAGCTGATTTTTCTTTTCTTTCTTTTTTTCGAGACAGTCTCACTATGTCACCCTGGGTAGAGTGTCGTGGTGTCACATCTCACAACAATCTCAAACTCTTGGGCTTAAGCAATTCTCCTGTCTCAGACTTCCTCCCAAGTGGCTGGGACTACAGGTGCCCACCACAACGCCCAGTTATTTTTCTGTTGCTGTTGCCATTGTTGCTTAGCTGGCCAGGGCTGGGTTCAAACCTGCCAGCCTCGGTGTGTGTGGCCTGCTCCATAACCATTGTGCAATGGGCGCTGAGCCTCTAGTTGGGTTTTGAGTTACTTGCAGTCAAAAGCACCCCAAGTAATATAGACTTCAGGGTTCTGAAAAAGCAAGGCAAAGGCATTAGTTTTATCCACATGGGAACAAGAATTTCAAGATTAACAGTAGCCATCTTTTTTTTTGAGAGAAGAATCTCATTTTGTTGCCCTTGGTAGAGTGCCATAGCATCACAGCTCACAGCAACCTCAAACTCCTGGGCTTAAGCAATTCTCCTGTCTCAGCCTTCCAAGTGGCTGGCACTACAGGTGCCTGCCACAATGCCTGGCTATTTTTGTTGCAGTTGTCACTGCAGTTTTAGCTGGCCAGGGCCAGGTTTGAACCTGACACTCTCAGTATATGGGGCCGGTCAGTGCCCTACCCATTGAGCCACTGGCACGGTAGCCATCTTCATGGCCCTGTGTAATGTGCTACAGTGAAAGAAATCAAGTTTTTCAGCTTGTAGGTAAATAAATAATGAGGAAGATTTCTCAATAGTGTTCAATTCTCAGGAGTAGGCCAGAATTTTTATTTATTATTATTTGTGTGTGTATTATGTGAGGTCCCTGGCATTACTGCCCTATGGGTTCCCTGCTCTACTCCACCCATAGAAAGGTTTCAGAGAAATGATCTTAGCTGGGTAGGTTTTTGATGAGAGAGTTTAAAGGCTAATAATATAAGGGATTAGCATTAGCAAACGTTGGATTTGAACTTGATCTTACTATATTTCTTGGCTCTGGGACCTACGTCATTGTGTAATGTGTAAACTATGAAAATAAATGACTTAAGTTGCCTATACAGTAAAAACCTGTTTCACAGCTGATAGATTAAGGGAAATAGGTCCTATGCCTATGCTAATGAAGGTGCTGTACTTGTTTATGAAGGTTGCAGGCAATTAGCCATGATGAAAATGAATTAAGATTTATTTCTGCAAGGATTTCTAACAGGGATATGGAATTACATTCCTGTCTGTCTTCAGATCTCAGGGGTTGTTTTTCCTACTCGATTGGGAATTTATAGTCAATGGATCTCTTCTAGAAAGAGGTGAGTTGATTTAAATTGCCTGGAATGTGAGATATTTCCAAAACAATGAGTAAGTGAGCTAAAATAAAAGAAAGCAAAACACAAACTCCTGCTGACTTTCAAGGGAGGACTGCCAGAACTAGGACACTGAGTTAAATCTAAACAACCTGGGGTCTGTGGGGTCTGCCTGTGCTCCAGCTGCAAAGAAAGGAAGAGGAATGAGGAATACATGTTGAGGGTCTGCCTTCTGGTTAACCCTTATCTATTTTGAAACCTGTTGATTTTATAGCTTTTTTTTTTTTTTTATACAGAGTCTCACTTTGTCACCCTCAGTAAAGTTCTTTGGTGTCATAGCTCACAGCAACCTCAACCTCTTGGGCTCAAGCGATTCTCTTGCCTCAGGCTCCCAAGTAGCTGCGACTACAGGCGCCAGCCACAACACCCAGCTAATTTTTAGAGACGGGGGTCTCTCTCTTGCTCAGGCTGGTCTTGAACTCCTGAGCTCAGGCAATCCACCTGCCTCAGCCTCCCTCCAGAGTGCTAGGATTACAGGAATGAGCTACCACACCCGGCCAATTTTATAGCTTTTCTACAAATTCAATAGGATCATTCAAATGCACTTGATTTTGGTGAATGGTGGCCACACCCCAGGACCCCAAGCAGAGGTTCGGTTTCAAAACCTGAAAAACTAAAATCTATACTTATGGAAGAGGAAAACACTAAAGAAACACACATTTTTTGTTAGTTGCACTTAGGAATGAAAATTAGTTAAGACTTAGCCACAGGCTCAGTGCCTGTGGCTCAAGTGACTAAGGTGCCAGCCACATACACCTAAGGTGGTGGGTTCGAATCCAGCCCAGGCCCACCAAATAACAATGATGGCTGCAACCAAAAAATAGCCGGGTGTTGTGGCAGGCACCTGTGGTCCCAGCTACTTGGGAGGTGGAGGCAGGAGATTTGCTTGAGCCCAGGAGTTGGAGGTTGCTGTGAGCTGTGATGTCACAGCACTCTACCCAGGTGGACAGCTTGAGGCTCTGTCTCAAAAAAAAAAAAAAAAGAAAGAAAGAAGGAAATTCTGACTCACATTACAAACACAAATGGCCACTAAGGACACTATGCTAAGTGAAATAAGCCAGTCACAAAAGGACAAATATTGTATGATCACACTTATTTAAGGTGGGCAAAGTAGTCAAATCCATGGATATAGAAAGTAAAATGGTGGGTGCCAGGGGTGTCTGTTAGTTCATTTCCGTAAAATTTAGAAGATCATTGTTTCTAATCAACAGCTAGACTGAGAACTCATTTAAAGGGATATATGCTTTATCCAAAGGCAGAAGCAGAGAATTTGAGGAAGGAGGTGATTATAGTGCTGTAGTCTCCCACCAGTACCTGGCCTGTTAGGAACTGGGATGCACAGCAGGAGGCGAGTGGCAGGCCAGTGAGTGAAGCATGATCTGTATTTACAGCTGCTCCCCATTGCTCACATCACTGCCTGAGTTCCACCTCCTATCAGATTGGCAGAGACAGATTCTCATGGGAGCATGAATGCTACTGTAAATTGTACGTGCGATGGATCTAGGTTGCATGTTCTTCATGAGAATCTAATGCCTGATGATCCTAAGTGGTGATACTAGTGCTGGGGGAGTGGCTGCAAATAGAGATTATCATTAGCAGAGAGGTCTGATTGCACAGAGACCATAATAAATCAATTGCTATCAAAACCAGCCACTTCCCTTTGGTCCCTGGAAGAACTGTCTTCTGTGATATATCCCTGATGCCAAAAAGGTTGGGGAACCTCTGTTATGGTGGGTTGAACAGTCTCCAGTCCCTCATCCACCAACTTGTGTCTACCTGAGACCTCAGAACGTGACCTTATTTAGAAACAGGGTCTTTGCTAGTATATGGAAGGCAAGGATAGAGATGAGATGAAACAGGTTTAGGGTGGGCCCCAAATGTAATGAGAGTGTCCTTGCAAGCAATTGAAAGGGCCATATGGAGACATAAGTCAGAGAAAGCAGCACTTGAAGATAGAGGTGGAGATTGGAGTGATGTGGCCACAAGCCAAGGGACACCCAGAGCCACCAGAAGCTGGAAGAGAGAAGGGTTCCTCCTCTAGAGCCTTTGGGGGGAGTGCAGCCTCTAAAACCATAAGAGAATAAATTTTTGTTGCTTTAAACCACCCACTTAGTGGTGATTTGCTATGGAAACCCCAGAAAACAAATACAGAAGGATTTGAGAGAACTCAGGGAGGGAAATAAAGTTTTCTCCTGCTGTCTTTCAAGGGATCCAACCAATGAAACGGCCCTTTATAGAATTATTAAAAGAGCTATGGTAGGGGAAACATAGGCATAACCAGCCATTGCTCCCTAGCTTGCTTTGCTATAATTGTTCACTACTCAGGAGTCACATAGCTGATGGTCATAAAGATTCTCAGCTTTCAGTCGGGTGAGGTGGCTCACGCCTGTAATCCTAGCATTCTGGGAGGTGGAGACGGGTAGATTGCTTGAGCTCACAAGTTTGAGACCGACTTGAGCAAAAAGCAACCCTGTCTCTACTAAAAATAGAAAAACTGAGGCAAGAGGATCCCTTGAGCCCAAGAGTTGACGGTTGCTGTGAGCTCTGATGCCACAGCACTCAACCCAGGGCAACAGCTTGAGACTTTGTCTCAAAAAAAAAAACCAAAAAGATTCTCAGCTTTCTTCATTGCTTTGATAGACAACATCACCCTTGTGAAATCTAAGGCTAGTGTTTGAGATACCATTCAGCCCCTGCATTCCTGTAGAACAGCTGACCCACCCAGACCAATGGTCCATACCAAGAAACTGACTGAACTGGTCTTGTGACCCCCCCAGAAACTGACTCAGCACAAGAAGAAAATTTTTACACTTTTACAATCCCACCACAAACTCAGCCAATCAACAAATCCAATTGCCTAGACCTTTGCCCACCAAAGTATCTTTAACAGCTTTCTCCTAAATTCTCAAGAAGACAGATTTGAGAACATCCTCCCATCTCCTCTCACGAGGCCTGTGACATCAAACTCTTTCTCTGCCATAATCCCTACTATCTCAGGGTATTGGCTTCCCCATGCGCAGCTGGCAATGAACCTGGAAAGGAGGCCAGGAGGCCGATGAAAAGTGCTCTGGTATCATCACTTGGTGACTAGCTTTCTTTTTTCTCCATTACACTCTTAAGATCTCTTTTTCAGGGTGGTGCCCATGGCTCAGTGAATAAGGCGCCAGCCACATACACACTCCCAGGCTGGTGGGTTCAAGCCCAGCCTGGGCCTGCTAAAACAACAATGACAACTGCAACAACAACAACAACAACAATAAAATAGCCTGGCATTGTTGCGGGCGCCTGTAGCCCCAGCTACTTAGAAGGCAGAGGCAAGAGAATAACTTGAGCCCAAGAGAGGTTGCTGTGAACTGTGATAGCACATCACTCTTACCTCGGGCGACAGCTTGAGACTCTGTCTCAAAAAAAAAAAATATCTTTTTCACTTTCTTACAACACTTATCATGACATTTTCATTTCACCCTTGCTATCAGCTTCTCTTTTTCTCCTTCCAAAAGCCCTGAAATAAAAATATAAACATGGAGGCTCAGCACCCGTAGCACAGTGGTTACAGCATTGGCCACATATACTGAGGTTGCTGGGTTCCAACCCAGCCCAGGCCAGCTAAGCAATAAAGACAACTGCAACAGAAAAACAGCTGGGTGTTATGGCAGCCACCTGTAGTCCCACCTACTTGAGAGGCTGATGTAAGAGAATTGCTTAAACCCAAGAGTTTGAGGTTGCTGTGAGCTGTGACACCATGGCACTCTACCTAGGGCAACATAGTGAGACTCTGTCTCAAAAAATAAATAAACATGGAAAAATCCTACCAGTAATCTACACTGAACCAAAAGAATGCAACTTCCTGAAAAAAAGGCTACCCACCAATATATTAGTATTCAGGCTTCTCATTGTCACGTGGCAAACTTATGAATGGTAGAAAAATCACCCTACATATTATTGCTGTGGTTGGTTGAGTCATGAAAAAGAGACACACACAGCAGCATATTCATTCATATTGTTTGATGATGAATATTTTCCTCCTAGATAGTTTGGCTTCATATGACCAAAATACCAACAACTTCAGGTCACATGACATTGGAGAGGAAAGGAGGACATGACGGAGGGTGAGGGTGAGAAATTTTGTAAACTACCACTTCTTCTTTTGAGGCATGAAATATGGTATGGGTTATGAGTAATGTATCTTTTTAAGACAAAAAAATTACCAAGTCTATATAAAGAATATCAGAAAAAATGAATTGGCAAACATCTTGGTTTTGAGGTAATACCATTTCCTCTTGGCTCATTACATTTTTTTTTTTTTGTGAATAAAAGGAATGTCTCAATGCTTTGTACACATGCACATATTTGTATTAAATGAGATAGTCTCAAGTAATTCAAGGAATGTGGATATTAAGCAAATACATGTTAAAAAGTGTTAATCTTGTGGCCACATGCAGTGACTCAAACCTGTAATCCTAGTACTCTGGGAGGCCAAAGCGGGTGGATTGCTTGGGCTCACGAATTCGAGACCAGCCTGAGCAAAAGCGAGACTCCTGTCTCTACTAAAAATAAAAACTGAGACAAGAGAATCACTTGAGACTGAGTTGGAGGTTGCTGTGAGCTATGACAGCATGGTACTCTACCCAGGGCAACAGCTTGAGACTGTCTCAAAAAAAAAAATAAAAAAATAAAAATTAGTCTTGGCCTCTTGGCCAGGTACAATAGCTTACAACTGCAATCCTAGCACTCTGGGAAGCTGAAGCAGGAAGATCCTTTGAGCTCAGGAGTTCAAGACCAGCCTGAGCCAAGAGCAAGACCCATTTATACTAAAAATAGAAAAATTAGCCAGGTGTTGTGGTGGGCACCTATAGTCCCAGCTGGTTGGGAGGCTGATCAAGGAGGATCCCTTGAACGCAGGAATTGTAAGCTGGGCTGATGCCATGGCACTTTAGCCTGGGGCAACAGAGTGAGACTCTGTGTCAAAAAGAAAAGAGTTCCCAGTCGTGGTGGCTCATGCCTGTAATCCTAGCACTTGGGAGGCCGAGGCAGGTAAATTGCCTGAGCTCATGGGTTTGAGACCAGCCTGAGCTAGACCAAGACCTTGTCTCAAAAAGTAGCTGGGAATTGTGAGGCTGAGGCAAGAGAATCACTTGAGCCCAAGAGTTTGAGTGTGAGCTGTGACACTACACCACTCTACTGAGGGTGATGAAATGAGACTCTGTCTCAAAAAAAAAAAAAAAAAAAAAAGTTGAGTGAATGACCAGATGGCTCACGCTTATAATCCCAGAACTTTGGGAAGCTGAGGCGGGAGGATTGCTTGAGGCCAGGAGTTTGAGATCAGCCTGAGCAAAAGGGAGACACCACCTCTACTAAAAATAGAAAAAAAAAAAATCAGCTGAGTACAGTGGTGCACACTTGTAGTCCTTGCTGTTCAAGAGAATAGACTGACCCCACGTGGTTTGAGGTGCGGTGAGCAATGATGACAACACTGCATTCTAGCGTGGGTGACATAGGGAAATCTCGTGCCAAAGAAAAAAAAGAGTATGTTCAAATATATTTATTTAAGTTCCATACAAAGGACTTCCCTGGCATACCAAAAGCTAACCCACCATCCATCAGAATTTTACTCTGAACAATGAAGCCAACAGTTAGGACTGGGAAACACCTCCTATCCAGTTTATCTGTTTCCATTTGTTACGTTCTAGTGCCACCACCTGATGCCTTTCATTCCTTGCATTTTTATGCCCATCAAAAGAATTCCAGGCTCCTTTTGGCAGTCAGCCTTGTAATTGGTTTCCTAAAGATAAGATCACTTGTATATTAAAGAAATACAATGTAAATAGTGAGATACCATTTTTACCTATCAGATTAGGAAAAAGCTTTAAAAAGTAAGATTGCTCAATATCAGGAAGGATGTTGTAAAGTATCACACATTCTTCTGTTGCTGGTAGGAAAATATATTTGTGAACAAGACCTTTTGAAGCACACACAGTTTGGCAGTTTGTAAGAGACTTAAAAAGTGTTCCCTTCATTCCTCTGATCTGATAAATCTGTTGCTGGGAATGTATCTTATGGAAATAATTCTAAATATGGAAAAAGCTCTGTGAAAAGTATTAATAATGCATTCTAAATGTGCAGAATAGCTCCAGTAAACTAGAGAGTTTTCAGGATCCATTATGGGTGAAGTAATGTCCTACATCTATCATCTCGGAAGAGGGTGTATTATTCAGGAGAGAAGACTCCACTCTCAGTGGAGAGTCAATTCATCCACGGAAGAGGGTATATTATTCCCATTCTATGGATAAGAAAAGGGGCCCAAGGGAAATGAATCAATTCAGTTCAGCTCATAAGCCTAAGAGTAGGAGCAGAATTGAAATCCAAGTTTGTGTGTGCGCAAGACTGTGATCTTTTTACTACTTCAACAAAATAAAATGCAACCGGTAAAAATAACAATTTTGAAAGTGTATAATAGCAGGGGAAAGGATATTAAGCACAAAATTAGATATATAGTAGGATTATGAAACGAGTGATACATAGAAATAAGAAACTAAATGAAAGTCTGGGCATGGTGGCTTATGCCTGTAATCCCAGCACTTGGGAGGCCGAGGCAGGTGGATTGCCTGAGCTCACAGGTTTGAAACCAGCCTGAGCCAGAGTGAGACCTTGTCTCTAAAAATAGCCAGGTGTTATGGTGGGCATCTGTAGTCCCAGCTACTTGGGAGATCGAGGCAAGAGAATCGTTGAGCCCAAGAGTTTGAGGTTGCTGTGAACTAAGACGCCACAGCACTCTACTAAGGGCACAAAGTGAGACTCTGTTTCAAAAAAAAAATGAATAAATAAATAAATAAAAAGTATGTTATGAACATAACTGTTGTTCCTATCACATAATTTTTTTTTTTTTTTTGCAGTTTTTGGCCGGGGCTGGGTTGAACCCGCCACCTCCAGCATATGGGGCCAGCACCCTACTCCTTTGAGCTCACGCATAAAATATTTTTGCAAATAATTTTTAAAACTCCTGACCAAAAACTATGTCAATAATGGGAACTGTGTACAGGGCAAAACACTTCTCTCCTGAATCAAACCTCTGTCCCCTTCCCAGAGACAATGATAGTAGGTTCTTTTGTAACCTTCCAGAGAATTTTACACATGTGTTACTGTTTTTTGACAGCTTTAAGAGACAGGGTCTTGCTCTTTCACCCAAACTGGAATGCAGTGGTGATAGTGAGAGGGAGCAGCTATGAACCTATTTTTATTATTACTATTTTCCTTGCTGTGCCTTTAAATAGTAGTGGTAGTGGCAAAAATAAAAAAAAAGATAAAAGAGCTGGGGAAGAAGGAAGACACCCCGAGGAGAGGGGGGAGGAGGCAAGAGCTACAGAAAACTCCAAGGTCATAAATCAGGTATACAGCTACAGCCCAGGTGGCAGCAACCAATCAAAAGTTCACACACTATCATTCCAGCTAAGACCCTAACCACAGAAAGGCAGTTAGCCTATCGGAACCCCAAGACCTCCCTAGTGACCAATGAGTGACCAGACACTAGCTTCTTCAGCTATCTTCTTCAGCATTTTGTTGCAAGCCATAGTACCTTATGAGAAAGTGTATAAAAGTTTCCCTGGCCTTTGTTTAGGGGCCACTCCCCGCTGTTCTGCTTTTCTCTTGGGAGTGACCCAGGCATATGCTTAATAAGAATAAACTTCTTGCTTCTTCCATGGGTGAGACTGGACTCTCAGTGGTAATAATTTTGGCCCTAACAATAACTCACAGGAGCCTCAACTCCTGGGTTCAAGTGATTCTCCCACCTCAGGCTCCTGCTTACATATATATTTTGATATATTTTCTTTTCTTTTTTTTTTTTGAGACAGATACTCAAGATGTCACGGTGGCATCACAGCTCACAGCAACCTCCAACTCCTGGGCTCAAGCAATTCTCCTGCCTCAGCCTCCCAAGTAGCTGGGACTAGAGGCACCCATCACAATGCCCAGCTGTTTTGTTTTTTTTTTTCTTGGTTGCAGTTGTCATTGTTGTTTGGCGGGACCAGGCTGGATTTGAACCCACCAGCTCAGGTGTATGCACCTGGCGTCAAGCCTATTTTGATACATTTTATGTTACGTGGAAGAGGTAACTGTGGCTCTTCACTCTGTTTCCACTGATGTCACTGCAGCTGGGAAGGGAGACTGAGGCACCTCATTACAGTGTGATGAGGGAACCCTCCTGCTTTTTTTTTTCCTGCAGTTTTGGCCAGGTCTGGGCTTGAACCTGCCACCCCCAATGTATGGGGGCAGTGCCCTACTTCTTGAGCCACAGGCATAGCCCCTTTTTCTTTTTCATTTTTTTTTCTATCTGGGGTGCAGGTGAGGTGGGATTCCTGACTACAGAGAAATCAACCCCTCCTGCTTTACCTTTGCTGGCATGAGTGGGGCATTGAATTTTCTGTGGTGTTTGGCTGTAGTAGAACAGTTATTTGATTGACTGATTGATTGATTGATTGATTGATTGACAGAGTCTCACTCTGTTGCCCAGATTAGGATGCAGTGGTGTTATCATAGCTCACTGCAACTTCAAACTCCTGGCTCAAGCAATCCTCTTGCCTTAGCCACCCTAGTAGCTGGGAATACAGGCCACCATACCCAGCTAGTTTTTCTTTTTTTTTTTTGAGACAGAGTCTCGCTATGTTGCCCTTGGTAGAGTGCCATAGCATCACAACTCACAGCAACCTCCAACTCTTGGGCTTAAGCAATTCTCTTGCCTCAGCCTCCCAAGTAGCTGGGACTACAGGTGCCTACCACAATGCCCGGCAATTTTGTTGTTGTTTTGCAGGGGCAGACCAGTTCAAACCCACCAGCCCCAGTGTATGTCGCCGGCGCCCTAACCATTGAGCAGTGGATGCCCAGCCAAAGCTGCAATTCTTTTTTTTTTTTTGAGACAGAGCCTCAAGCTGTCACCCAGGTAGAGAGCCATGACATCACAGCTCCCAGCAACCTCTAACTCCTGGGCTTAAGCGATTCTCTTACCTCAGCCTCCCAAGTAGCTGGGACCACAGGTGCCCACCACAACACCGGGCTATTTTTTATTGTTGTTGTAGTTGTCGTTGTTTGGCAGGCCTAGGCTGGCTACAAACCCGCCAGCTCTAGTGTATGTGGCTGGGTGCCTTAGCCGCTTAAGCTACAGGCACCAAGCCCAAAGCTGCAATTCTTAACACAAAGTCATTATCATATTACACAAAGGAAATGGAACTAGCATCATGAACAAATCTCTGCTAATTAATGAGTAACCAGCGAACTAAAGCTGCAGACAGCCCTTTATATTTACATTTCAAAAATGAGGAATGAAGGGAATTATAAACACCAAAGAGTAGAAATAAACTCAGGTAGTTTTTCTGACTTATTCCTTTCTTTTGACTGTAATATTAAAAAGTTCCCACATTTCCCTTTATCGTTTAGTCTAGACTCTCATCACATTCCTGGGCAATTTAAGTAATCTCATCTAGGAGAGTTTCCAGTTTTTCTGACCTTTATCCTACCCCTGCCATTAAATTTATCTTCCTAAAACATTAAGTTTGGTTTGTTATTTCCTTAGCTAAAAATATCAACTGTTTATAGTGTCAAAGTGCCAGCGTGCTGTTCTTTCCTCTTCTCACCCTGTTCCACAGCTCCAGCTCCATGACTTTTCTTGCTGTTCTCTTTTTTTGTTTTTATTTTTGAGACAGAGTCTCAAGCTGTCACCCCTGGGTAGAGTGCTATAGCGTTGTTGTGCCCGGAATTTCCTGGGACCCCTGAAGAGACAGTCCGAGATACACTCTGATGTAAGAGCACGAGGTGAGCTTTATTCAAGCCCAGGCCTGGACTCTCCTGGTGAACATACCGAGGAAGAGCCCTGAGCCTGGGGTGTGAAAGGTTTTTATAGGGTACAGAAAGCAAGAAGGGTGAGGTTGGGCTTGAGTACATTTTTGATTGGTGGTTAGGGGCTCCCATGGTATGGGTAAGATTGGGATTGGTGTAGGTTGAGGGGTGGGGGGATTGTCTAGTGACTACTAGTCCGATTGGATAACCGGCCACATGACTGAGGGGAATACCTGAATTTCAAGGAAACTGAAACTTATTGCCTAATATGGCAGCTGTTGCTTAAGATGGCTTAATCAACGGCTCAACAGCTTGTGCAACCAGGGGTGGGGGAGGCAGCAGGGAGTGGCCCTGCGGTCTTTTGCAGTAAACGACAAAACAGCGCTGGTCTGGCCCTCTCATTCCCCCCTTTCTCTTGTGACTGATGCTCAATCCTGAGCTCCATATTCTATAATGTGTAAGGGGATATATTGGGAACGAAGGACTAATAGCTGTACAGCGTTGATTCTGGCCTGAACGAAAGTAACAAGGTGATTAATGATACAGGGTCCTAGGGTCAGTAACAGCAGCAGGATTTGGAGGGGACTGGCAACTGCTGACAGTAGGGTAGTGAGCCAAGGGGACCTGTGGAACAGGGACTCATACCATGATTGAGATTGTTCTCGATCCAGCTTGCGCTTCTGGAGTCCCTCTCTAACTAGTTTCATAGATTGCCTTACTACTCCTGAATGATCTGCATAAAAGCAACATTCTTCTCCCAAGGCTGCACATAGCCCCCCTTGCTGTAGGAACAACAGATCCAATCTCCTACGATTTTGTAAAACAACTTCTGACAGGGAGGTTAGGGACTCTTGTAGAAGGGAAATGGATCTTTCTATTCTTTCTATGTCTAAGTCTATTGCTGCCCCTAGAGCTTTATAGTTCTGGTCCTGCAATGCCAAAGAGGCTGCCCCAGTGGCCGCTCCAGCACCTGCAAGGCTTAGAAGTACTGCCACAGTGAGTGCAGTAGGAGGCTCTCTGCGCTATCTCAGGAGCTGGAGCCCTAAGGTTGGATACATATCTTGTTCAGCATGGTAAACTAAGCAGGGGAACAGCTGCACTGCAACGCAGAAGTCTTTAGTTAGGTTCAGTACTGTGCCATGCAGGCAGGGGTCAAGCCAGTGGTACAAGCTCACCAAAGATTCTCTGGGGGCTGAAGGTATTGTGATTGATTCCAAGAGTAGGAGCTGTTACAGAGGTGGGCAAACTGGGTAGTGGGAGTACCCACGCAGAGGCCCTGTCCTGATACTGCTGGGAGGGTCATGTGAGGCCCTTGCTGCTGCCATTGACAGGTCTCGCTGCCAGTCACGTGGGGGTTACCGCCTACGGCAACCACCTTGTAGTCGGGGGGTCTGGCTTGGAAACATAACCAGCAAGATTCAGTAAGGTCTGGTTGAGATTGGTTCAGGACTTGGTATGCTTTGGTGAGGACGTCCCAAAGTGGGGGTTTGTCCAATAGGCTAAGGGTTGCAACTACAGGGGTCATGGGAGTAGAGATAACAGGAGGTTTCAGGGACTGGATTTTACGACGGGGGGCTTCAGGACGTGAGGGAGGAAGGATGAGGTTGGGTCCTACAGCTACTGGCTTATGTATTTGGGTGTAGTGGGCTCGGACTTGAAATGTATTCCCTGGATCTGAATCCCCAGGCCAGTATAGCTGTATGCCCCCATGCCTTGCCTAACTCCCATCCTTGCATTCGTTTTCCTTTTTCTGTGAAGCTGATGCTAATGGTGTCACATCCAGGATCTGCTGAGGGACACCCCTTAAGATTACATTTAGACTTTCTTTTGACTGTAATTAGGTCTCCCTCTCTAGGGGGAGTCCACCATATTTCTCATCCCCATTGTTTACAAAAATAGGCAGGGGCTCCCCCACATTTGTCAGGGAGGTGTCCAGGGCAAACATAGAACATTTTTGTGAGCTCAGGCTTGCACCAGAGGGACCATCTGACTTCTAGTAGTTTGTGGAGGTTTACTAGGAGTTCGGGAAACCAAGTTCCCAGGGGGTGAACTCCTGAGGTGCTATTGAGGACTGTCCCTGAGCTATCAATGACTGACTATGTAATCCAGGTAGGCTGGTGGGGGTTTTGGGGTGTTAGGGAACAAGTTTTTTTATTTTTATTTTTTTGAGATGGAGCCTCAAGCTATCCCCCTAGGTAGAGTGCCATGGCATCACAGCTCACAGCAACCTCCAACTCCTGGGCTCAAGCGGGTCTCCTGCCTCCACCTCCCAAGTAGCTGGGACCACAGGTACCTGCCACAACACCCAGGAATTTTTTGGTTGCAGCCATCTTTGTTTGGCAGGCCCGGGCTGGGGATTCAAACCCGCCACCTTAGGTATATGTGGCTGGCGCCTTAGCCACTTGAGCCACAGATGCTGAGCCAGGGAACAAGTTTGTAATTGGAATAATAATAACCAAAAGTATCGATTGAGCCTCATTTCAGAGGTGAAGTCTTATAGAGTTTGAGTTTCAGAGGGTTGTCAGGGTCCTTAGTCAATGTCCATTCAGGTGTGTAGTCCTCGGCATCAGCAAACAGGTCCACCAGTCGGCCGTGGGTGTAATGGATCCAAGAGGCAATGCCGTCCACCTTAATGGCTGTTGGGGTTGTTAGGATGACTGTGTACAGCCCCTTCCACCGTGGCTCTAGTGACTCCCACTGGTGGTGTTTGACATACACGGCGTCCCCAGGACGGTAGGCACGTGGTTCTGGCCCTGGTCCAGATGAGTACAGTCAATGAGCCTCTGCCAGTCCTGTTGTTGGGCTTTCTGAAAACAATCTATAGTGCCAGGTCTTTACAGTCTCGATCTGGCGTTTGGGGGTCCGTGACTCCTACACTCGAGAGTTTTGGGGTGATGGGGGGCTTTCTACCACATAGGATTTCAAAGGGTGTCTTTCCTATCATATATTGGGTGTTGCGGGCCCTGTAGAGGGCAAAGGGGAGGAGAGACACCCAGTCCCCGCCAGACTCTAGTATGAGTTTAGTCAAAGTTTCCTTAAGGGTTCTGTTCATTCTCTCTACTTGTCCTGAACTTTAGGATAATTTCCAGCTAGTTCCCAGGGCTTTGCTTAGGCTCTGAACTATTTGGGAAGTAAAGGCTGGCCCGTTGTCTGACCATATTTTCATGGGAAGCCCATATCTAGGCATAAGTTCTTCTAATATTTTTTTGGCCACAGTAGAGGCTGTCTCATTTTTAGTGGGGAAGGCCTCTACCCACCCTGAGAACATGTCCACAAACACTAGTAGGTACTTATAGCCATACTTTCCTGGCTTTACCTCAGTGAAGTCCACTTCCCAGTATGTACCTGGCATATCACCCCTCTGCCGGGTACCTGGGTTTGGCGGGTTGGGAGTGCAGTTGGTCAGAGCACAGACTTTGCAGGCTGCTACTAGGGCATCAGTTTCAATGTTTTGGTTCTGGATCTTAATCTTGGAATGCCGTAGGAGATCTTTCATTTTTCTGGCCCCCAGATGGGTAGATGAGTGGATCTTGTGGAGGATCTCGTTTCCTATTTTAGCAGGGAGGAGGGCCTTCTGAGCAGCTGTGATGTACCAGCCTTGGTACCTCTCTGGACTGTGTACTTGAGGAATGCGGCATATCCATTGCAAGTCCTCTGGGGCGTATTTAGGGTTATCCAAGGTCCCAGTGTTTGTGCCAGTACTCCCTTTGCAATGCCCCCTCATTCATCCACGTACAGATGAAATGGCTTCTTAATGTCTGGCAGGCCTAGGGCTGGTGCTGAAAGAAGAGCCTTTTTAATTTTCTGAAAGGCCTCCTCTCTGTCTGGGGTTCACTGGAAGTTAGACGACTCTTTGGTAGCTTCATAAAGGGGTCTAGCCATTTCTACAAACCCCAGGATCCATAGTCGGCAGAACCCAGCTGAACCCAAGAACTCTCGCACTACCCTCGTGGAAGTGGGGGTGGGGATTTTTAAAACCATCTCCTTGCGGGCTTGAGTGAGACACCGTTGGCCTCCCTTTAAGATGTACCCCAGGTAACTTACAGTCTGTTGACATATCTGGGCCTTTTTGGCTGATGCACGGTATCCTCGGCTCCCCAAAGCAGTCAGCAAGTTTCCAGTGGCTAAGAGGCACTCTGTCTTAGGGCTGGCCACAATCAACAGGTCATCCACGTACTGGAGGAGGGTAACCTGGGGGTGGAGCTGTCTGTACTCACTGAGATCTTCGTGTAGGGCCTCGTCGAAGATGGTGGGTGAGTTTTTGAATCCTTGTGGCAGATGGGTCCACGTCAGCTGACCATGGAGTCCTTGGTCTGGGTCACTCCACTCAAAGGCAAACAGAGATTGGCTCTGGGGAGCTAGAGGGAGACTAAAGAAGGCATCTTTTAAATCTAATACGGTGTACAAGTCCTTGTCTGGAGTTAGGGTGCTGAGCAGAGTATAAGGATTGGGGACTGTGAGGTGAATGTCCATAACTCTTTTGTTTACTTCTCAGGTCCTGTACTGGCCGATAATCATTGGTCAGCAGATTCTTTACAGGTAGCAAGGGTGTATTCCAGGCTGACTGGCATGGCACCAGAATCTGATTTAGCAGTAGTTGGCGGGTGTGGGGTGTGATGCCAGCTTGGGCTTCCTGGGGTATAGGATATTGATGCACCCGCACCAGCGAGGCCGTGGGTTTCAGCTCTACGACTACAGAGGGGTGATGAGAAGCATTCCCCATCCCTCCGGTTTCTGCCCACGCAGTTGGGAATTCCTGTAGCCACCACTTTTTGTCAGGACTCCCGTTCCCTTCAGGGAGGGAATCGTAAAGCCTATACTCATCTTGGAGGGCCATTGTGAGGACTTGAATTGGCTGTCCTTTGAGGTCGGTAACTTCTGTGCTCCCATTTTTAAAAGTGATCTGGGCCCCCACTTTGCTAAGTAAATCCTGCCCTAGGAGGGGGCAGGGACATTCAGGGATGACCATAAAAACGTGGGATACCCAGCCCATGCCTAAGTCTACTGTTCTTCGGGTAGTCCATGAATATTGTTTTATTCCAGTAGCTCCTTGGACCCAGGATTTCTTTTTATCTATTGGGCCACTGTCTTGGGTTAAGACTGAATGTTGTGTTCCTGTGTCCCCTAAGAAGGTTACGTGAGTCCCCTCCACTTTGAGAGTTACCCAGGGCTCACGGAGGGAGACGAGCCCTGACAGCCCTAGTCTTCGAATCCAGATAGTTTTAAGACCAGGATTGGAGACTTTCCCTGATTTCTTAGGGGGCACTCCTTCCAATGTCCGGTTTTTTTGCAATATGCACATTGATTTCTCCCTAAACGGGCACGTTCCCTGTTTTCTGTTTCTCTGCCTATAGCAAATCTGCTGAGTCTTCTTTCCCTTTCTTCTGGGGACTGGGCCGTGGTGGCTAGTAAAATTTTAGCTAATTCTTGGGTTTGCTGCCTGGCTGATCTATCCTTTCTTTCTTCCTGAGTCTCTCTATTATTGTAGACCTTCTCAGCCACTTCTAGCAAATCTTTAAATGACTTTCCCCCTAATCTATCTAACTTCTGGAGTTTTTGTCTAATGTCTGGGGCAGATTGGTTGACAAAAAACATGATAACTGCTGCCCGATTTTCCTCTGCTTCTGGGTCCATGGGGGTATAGGTGCGGAATGCCTCCATGATCCGCTCTAAGAATGCTGCTGGGGATTCTGTTTGCCCCTGTTGTACATTTCCTACCTTACTAATGTTGGTTGGCTTCCTTGCAGCCTTCCAGAGCCCTCCCATCAGAGTCTGGCGGTACACCTGGAGTCTCTCCTTACCTTCAGGGGTGTTGAAGTCCCATTCGGGGCACGTTAAGGGGAAGGCAGCATCAACCAAAGCCTGGTTAGTGGTTGGTAGCCCGTCAGGGCTGAGGACGGACTGCCGAGCTTCAGTCAGAATGCAGTTCCGTTCCTCGGTGGTGAACAGAATCTGTAATAACTGTTGACAATCTTCCCATGTAGGCTGGTGGGTTAGGAGAATAGAATCTAACAGGTCAATGAGGGCTGAGGGTTTTTCAGAAAATTTGGGAGTTTGCATCTTCCAGTTATACAAATCACTGGTGGCAAAGGGCCAGTAATACATCAGAGATCTGCCCTGATCATCAGGTGGGAGGCCTGATGCCCTCAGGGGGAGGACAGTGGAGATGGGGGAAGGGTGTCCTCGGCTCCTGGTGTGGGGCGGGCTCGCCTCACCTGAAGAACGACTTCCCCCTTCAGTGGCGTTGGCTGCAGGTGCCAGCAGGGGTGGGGGGGGCCGCAAGTCTTGCGGGAAGTTGGTAAGGGGGAGGACACAACTCCTCAGGGGACTGTCCTTGGAGGACAGGAGGAGCTGTGGGTCTAGGTCTATGTTTCTGCCCTCCTGTAAAGATAGAATTTGAGTGGTACTCTTTTTGGAGGGGGAGTATGGGCTTTAGCCAAGCTGGGGGGGTCCTCAACTAAATCTTGCCAGGCAGTGATGTAAGGAATCTGGTCTGGGTGCCCACTACCAGCCCTATAAACAATACCCTTAACCTGGTAAATGATGGGGAGGTGGAAGGTTCCCTTGGGTGGCCACCCTACATTGAAAGTAGGCCACTCGTTTTTACAGAAAGTAACAAGGTGGCCTCAGGAAACAGAAAATCCGTACTCGTTGGCTTTTTCCTTACAATCTTGAAAGTGTTGCAGAACCAGAGACAACGAGACTGTGTTAATCTGGCCCATGATTAAAGAGGTTCACAACAGTTTAAGTAGGAGGATAACCAAGGCAATGGACACCACAATTCCAACAGCGAGGGCTATAACCTTACTGGAGTTAGTTGGAGGAGGAGTAGGCTGAGGGGTGTCTTGGATTAGAACAGCCCCTTCCAGGTGGGCCATGAGTGGAATGTCCACCCCCCACAAGCCCATATGAATCAGAAAACTGGGCCTTAGAATTGGATAAGACAATAAGCTAAGAAACTGAATAGGATAGTTTCATGGGGGCTGAAGTCCCCCAAAGAACCTTGTAAATAGAGATCTAAAATCCACTCATAAAATTCCTCTAGGCACCAAGACCGAGGGTGAGTCCAGTCATCTAAAAGGACTTTGAGAAAGATTCTGAACTTACACTCTACACAACACTCAAAACTAAGATCAGAGGAAGCAATCTGAAATAGACAGGTAGAACACAAAAGACAACAGACATAGGACATCAACAAGATCACAATTGCTTGGCCTCAGATAGTCGTTCTCTTCGAGACCGACCAGTCAAGAAACCACAGCACCTGGCCCCCCTTTCCATCGGCATGACCAGGATTTTCCGAGATTCTCATAGACAATTGCCTCTGGTTAGTCCACCCTCTCCCTACAGAATGCACATATCCCAGTCCAGTCTGCCCCTTTCTGTCGGTGCACGACTGGATCCGGCTGCCTGAGAAACAGAAACCTTAGGTAAGACTGACGTCTCAAGCCCTACCTGGGGAACAGCATCCACGACTGTGTCCAATCTAGTTTCTATCTCCTTCCAGACCAGAACCAGAACCGAAAAACCAGATCACAAAAAGTCACAACATTCACTCTCAGCTCCAGGTGTCCCACACATGCTCGGCTGGCCTCTTGCTCCTCGTCCACCACACACACGCTCAACTCACCTCCGGAGCTGTGTCGGAGCGAGCCCACAGTGGGGGTTAGGGAAGAATTCTCAGCCAATGCACCAAATGTTGTGCCCGGAATTTCCCAGGACCCCTGAAGAGATAGTCCGAGACACACTCCAATGTAAGAGCATAAGGTGAGCTTTATTCAAGCCCAGGCCTGGACTCTCCTGGTGAACATACCAAGGAAGAGCCCCATCCTTGGCTCTCAGCAAGGTTTTATAGGGTACAGAAAGCAAGAGGGGTGGGGTTGGGTACGAGTACATTTTGATTGGTTGCTAGGGGGTTTGGCAGATTACAGGTTTTACCTGAGCAGGTGATTGGTCTGGGACTTCCCGCCAGTGGGTAGGGACGGCAAGAGCGGGGAAGTCCCGGGGAGTTTCCAAGGCAGGGGTAATGTACTGAAGATGGCGGAGTGTCATCCGGGACCTCTCATTCCCCCCTTTCCTTGTACCTGGGGGCTCAATCATGAGTCCTTGTTGTGGTGGTCTCCTTTTATGGTACTGAGAGCAGAGAACCATCATCTGGACAGCGTTGATCTTAGCTTGGATGAAAGCTATTAGGCGGTTTATAATATAGAGACCAAGGGTGAGAAGTAGTAATAGGATTAAAAGGGCCAGTGATGGCAGACAGTAGTGAGGTTAACAAGGGGGACATATAATTTAAAGCTAATCTGTTTTGTCCAATTTTTTTTTTTACATTAGCATCCTGAATATTTACATAAACTAAAGTTTACTTAGCTCTCCTGAGTTCAATAAACAACAGTTCTACGATGACGAAGATCTTCATGCTTTGGCCATGTGTGGACCAGTCAGCTCCCGGGGTGTTACTGGAGCAGGGCTTGCCGTTCTCTGCAACAACAGCTTGAGGATGTTGTCAGGATCCAAGGTAGCTTCTCAAGGTTCAGGAGTCGTTGACGTGCAGAGCCCACGCGGTGGGAACTCAGGGTCAGCTACTATTGTTCTAGTTCTTTTTAGGCGGGAGCAGGTTCTCCTTCAGTTCCATGGCAGGTTTCGCTCTGCTGTAATGGATCTAGGCAGGAATTTTTGCTACTCTCACAGCTGTAAGTGTGGTCAGGATAACGTTGTAAGGGCCTTTCCACCTTGCCCTCAGGGAACACACACTCTAATCTTTGACCTACACTGCAGCTTCTGGAGAGAAAAGGTGGACAAGGGAAAACAAACTAACAGGACACCTTTCATTTACACATTCTGACATTGCCTCTGTCACCTTTTTTAGTGCCTGTAACTGCTTCCTTAATTCTACTTCTCCCAATTCCTGAGGGGGATCCTGGCAAACTCCATGGTAAAGGGGCTGGCCTATGATAGCTGTAGCTAGGTATCTTGTACGGAAATTGCTCAGTGTGACCCTTCTTTCCAGTAACTCTTGTGTCATGCCTCAGACACTAGGGATCTCTTTAAACTTTTCTCTGACAGCCATCCATCTTTAAGGAGGGGCCGCTCCTGCTTATAAAGACTCCTTAGCTTTTCTGGTGTCATAGTCACCTACAAATTTCTTCTTAAAGTGCTTTAACATAGTAGCTAATGAGGTGGGCTTCCCTTGCTTGTTCCCCATTTTTACCCAAGCTTTCCCTTCTGAGAAACATACTCACACCACACTTGGCCAGTCTCTAAGTTCCATTTAACAGTTTAATGACTCATTTTATGAGTTGGCAGTACAGATAAGGCTGGGATCTAATACAGGTGGGCCACAGCCTTTTTTTTCCTTCTTTTTCCTTTGAATTATTTTTCTCTCTCTCTAACTTCTCTCTTAATTAAAGACAAATTATAGTAGAACTAACTCCATTGCCAAAATAAACTGTACCTTCAGTATACTGATTATTTGCATAAAGCGCAGTAAGAGTAATTATTAGCCATCTAGACACTTTGGCTTTGCTGGAACCTTTTATAAGGAATTCTTAGGCTGGATTTTTTTTAAGAGCCTTTCATGAGCCCAGGTTTCATCTGTGCCATAAGATACCTGTATGCAGGCTCGGCGCCTGTGGCTCAATCGGCTAAGGCACCAGCCACGTACAACAAAGGTGGCGGGTTCGAATCCCCAGCCCGGGCCGCCAAACAACAATGACGGCTGCAACCAAAAAATGGCCAGGCGTTGTAGCAGGCGCCTGTGGTCCCAGCTACTTGGGAGGTGGAGGCAGGAGACTCGCTTGAGCCCAGGAGTTGGAGGTTGCTATGCGCTGTGATGCCATGGCACTCTACCCAGGGGGACAGATTGAGGCTCCGTCTCAAAAAAAAAAAAAAAGATACCTGTATGCATTGGGTACATTCCTCTTCTTTTGAGGTTCCCCAAGCACCTTTCGATCCCTCAGACTTGACAACAAGTGACCTTCGTTACTTACTACAGATCAGGAAAGGTTACTGATGGGTATCTGGCCAGTTTTCCAAAGGGCTTTCTTTATTGGCCTTATAAAGTCAACCTTAATTCCTTAATGCAGTCTGGATACCTCTGGAAATGCTATTCCAGCCGAAGCCTTGTTAAAATACCAGTGCCTCTATCATGTCCTATGGAACAGATTCTTATTGAACTTATGCAAACAACTATATTGTCAGAAACTCATAATACTTACTAATGACTTTTAAATTCTGGAGAAATCAAGGAGAGAGAAAAATACATGTTTCAAACTCTGCTCATAAGTACACACATTGCTTGAAAAGCTACAAATAGCTCAAAAGACACAAAATTATTTTCTTGACTTCTGGAAAACAGAACACAGAAAGAACCAATAATATTTCAAACAAAAAGCCATAACAAACTAGCCTAGTTTCTCATAACTGATTTTTGTTCTGTTTGAAGTTAGGTTAGCAATACTCATAGACACGTTAACTTTTCTTTTCTTTCTTCCTTTTTTTTTTTTTTAATGAGACGGAGTCTCAAGCTATCCCCCTGGGTAGAGTGCCATGGCATCACAGCTCACAGCAACCTCCAACTCCTGGGCTCAAGCGAGTCTCCTGCCTCTGCCTCCCAAGTAACTGGGACTACAGGCACCCGCCACAATGCCTGGCCATTTTTTGGTTGCAGCCATCATTTGGCAGGCCTGGGCTGGGGATTTGAACCCACCACCTTAGGTGTCTGTGGCTGGTGCCTTAGCCACTTGAGCCACAGGCGCCAAGCCGACATGTTAACTTTTCAATAAAAGTTCTAAAAATCTGCTTTTTTAGCCCAAAGGTACTCAATTTCCAAAGACATCAGGAATTTGAATTTGAGAGAATTCGTCAGCCTCTCTCTTAATATTTCTTC
>CAUYQV010019041.1:0-30907 GCA_963574575.1 Galagoides demidoff
CTTCTTCCTCCACATGAAAGCGGAGGTTGTCTAGCAGGATGACAGACCCAGCAGCTGGGTTGGCACAGGCTTTCTCCACCTCTGGACCTACACAGTCCTTCAAGAACAGAACATCCTTGCTCAGCAGAGATTTGAGTTCTATGGCAACTGGCTCTAAGGAATACTTATTAGACATGGGGACACCGTCAGGCAGGCCCAGATGGCTCATAAGTACAACTGACTTGGCTCCACTGTCCAAGCAGAATTGGATACTTGGGACTGCAGCTTTGATCCTTTAGTTGTTTGTTATCTGGTTGTTCTTCATCGGAACATTGAAGTCCACTCTCATAATGACCCGCTTCCCCTTCATGTGCAGCTTGTCCAGAGTCAGCTTGTTAGAAAATAACATTTTGGCAATACAGCACGTGTAAGAGGCTGGGGAGACTCAGAACCATAGGAAAATGCGGCCGATGTACACACAGGACACATACAAAGTCTTGAAATGCCTTTTTAAAAAAGCTTTCTACTTTCAAACAATTTTACAGAAAAGTTGCAAAGGTAACATGAAGAATTCCTTCAGACCCCAGACCCATTTTTCCTTATTAACATCTTACATTACTATGGCTCATTTATAACAACTAAGGAACCAACGTTGGTACATTATTATTAACTAAATGCTACACTTTATTCAAATTTACTAGTTTTTTTCCTGATGTTCTTTTCCTTTCCCACATTCCATCAAGATACTACACTACATTTAGCTCTTGTGTCTCCTTACCCTCTTCTGCTCTATCACAGACTTTTCTTGTTTTTTATAAACTTGACCATTTTAAAAAGGACTGCCCTGTGTCTTTTTGACATGCCCAATAATTTATTACTTTATTTTTTAATACTTCCTTACTTATTGGCACAGGAAGATGTTTCAGGCCTGTTGTGTTACTTTCCTACTTTAGTTCTGAAATTTGCTATTTTTCCAAGAAGCCCCTGTTCTCTATAATAGAAAATGGAAGTTAGGAACTAATATGTAGGCAGTAAATAGGTTTATGAATACTGAGGTGTTTAGTGACTCTAGGTCTTTTAGCAGACAGAATCAGGAGACATGGATTAGACAGATGTAGATAAAGATGGAGTTTCACAGAATTAGAAGATATGGATTAGACAGATATAGATAAAGATGGAACTTCAGCCCCACCCCCAGGGCCCTTCCTTGCCTTCTTCCCTGCCATTTTGCAGTCTCTCTCCTACAGTGATGACCGGACATTTCCAACATCATTAGTACTTATTGAATCATTTGCTCAAATTCACAATTACACATAAGTATAACTTCAGAATTTCTACACCAACATCACCACAAGAAAACAAACCCACCTAAGAGAGTTCAAGATTTATTTGCGATGTTTTTTTCTCCCTGGACAGAAGGTATACTATTATTAAGTTCAATTAGTTCTTTTTTCTTCCCTTTGGTGTACTTATGTTATTCATTTGGGTTACAGAGAGGTTCATTTGGAATTGTTTGTATCCAGTTTTAGTTTTTGTGTTTCTCCAACACCGTAAGTTTAATTAAATAATTCTTACATTTTAGAATGGGGATCAGCAAATTTTTTTTCTATAAAAGGCGAGGTAGTAAATAATTTAGACTTTGTGGACCATAGTGTCTGGTGCTACCATTTAACCCTGCCAATTTAGCACTAGAGTACCCACAGACCATGTGTAAACAAGTGAATGTGTTTGAGTTTCAATAAAACTTTATTTACAAAAACAAACAGCAGGCTGTATTTTGTCTGTGGGCTGTTGCTTGCTGGTCTTTGTTTTAGAATGTTAAACTGCTTCTCAAAGTCAAAACTGTATTTTTAAATGGCATTTTCAGAGAAATGTTACTCCTTGCCCTATCTCTTCCATCCTGTGGTTTATTGTGTTTTGCAGAGATGATGGCAGCATTTCCCATCCCACAGGCTCTTTTGCTATTCAACTTTGCTACTTCCTCATCAAGAGGCAGAGTATATACCTCCTGGAACCCAGGTGGCCCTGTGAATGCATTGACCAATATAATATGGTAGAAGTGCTGTGTGCCTCTTTTGGCTTTCCATTTCCCACCTCTTAGAATGCACATTCTGGGAGAAGTCAGTCACATATAATAATCTTAACTGTCTTGAGAACTCCACATTGTAAGGAAGCCCAAACTAACCATATAAAGAGAAAACAATGTTGTTAGTTTCCCCAGCTTTAATTATCTTAGCTATCCACTTCCAGGTACCAGATATGTGAGAGTAGAAGCCATCTTGGACACACCTGTTCCAGCAGATGCCCCTTGACGAGCATCCAGGCACACTGCCTTAGCTAAGTTGTCCCAGCCTTCTGGCCACTCAAGCCACCCCAGTGAAGGCCTCAGATACTGTGGAGCAGAGATGAGCCAGTACCCACTATGCCCTGCTGAAATTCTTGACCTATCAAAGTACTCTGATTCGCTGATTTTGGGATGGTGTTTTAAGCAGTAATTGTTAACCCCAAACATGCTTTTTCTCTCTTCCCATCACCACTATTATATTATTAATAGTTTTCTAGAGATGCTATAATAAAGTGCCAAAAACTGAGTGGCTTAACCAATAGAAATTTATTGTGTCACATTTCTGGAGTCTGGAAGACTAAAATCAAGGTGTTTGCAGGATTGTCTTATAGATGGCCATCTTCTCCCTGTATGTGCCTATATCCAAATATCCCCTTTTATGAGACTGTAGGTCATACTTGTATTGAATTAGGGCCCATCCTTATAACCGCATCTAATATTTATTATTTACTTAAAAATTATATCTCCAAATAAGATCACTGGGGGTTAGAACTTTAACATATAAATTTTGGGAAAACACAATTCAACTCATAACAACCATTCCTGCAGGTAACTAATTTCATTTATTTTTGTTTAAACTTCTTATTCTGCTTTCTGCAAAAGTTGAGCAAATTTATACTTTCCCCCTATTTTTCCTCCTTTAAAATTTTTCCCCACTTGGAAAACAGTATCAATTGTTAGAGATTTTTCTCATTCTTTTTTATAGCCATATAGTATATCAATAGGTATTCTACCCATAGTCAACCCATCTCATATTTGAGTATTTAGCTACTTTCCAATATTTTGCAATTATAAATAATGTTGCAACAAATAACCATGTTCATGTATATTTTCACATTGTTTTAAGTGTATCTTCAGAGTAAATTCCAAGAAATAGCAATGCTGGGTCAAAAGTTAAATGTGGGTGTTTTTTTGTAGATATTGTTAAGTTGTTGCTGTAGTAACAGTACCAGTTTTCATTTTTACCAACAATAAATGTATCAAAGTTTTTTTTTACCCACAGTCTTTCCAATAGAATACATTGTCAATACTTTTAATTTTTGCCAGTCTCTTGGGTGAGAAATGCTCCTTGAGTATAGTTTGAATATAAATGTCTCTATTATGAATGAAACTATCTTTTCATATGTTTAAAAGCCATTTCTATTGCCTAAACTTTGTTCATATTTACATGAGTTTTTTTTATTTCTTTTCATTTAATATTTGCATTTTAGGGGTATTGTCTCCTTAGGATTTATGTTTCAAATATTTTTTCTAAATTTGTCATTTTCCTTTTGACTTTGTAGCGGTTTTATTTTTTGCCATAGAGTAAGAAAATTATGTAGTTGAATTTGTCTACCTTTTATTGCATTTGCATTTTGAATTACAGTTAGAAAGTCTTTTCTTACATGAAAATTATAGAGGAATTTACTTACATTTTCTTGAATTATACAGTTTTTTTTTTACTTTTTGATCTTTGATCTGTTTTATTCTATTGCATGTACTGTGAGGAATGGACTCAATTTTATCATTTTTCAAATGGTTATCCAATTACCTTAATACCATTTTTAGTCTATCTTTGCTACAGTGCCAGGAAATGTCACTATGATCAAATATATCAAATTCTTGATTTCCACACAATGTTGGTCCTACTTTTAGACTTTTTTGTCTGTTCCATTGATCTGATTATCTCCCCATGTACCATTATACTGTTTCAATTAACATGACTTTATAATTTTTAAATATCTGGAAGGGCTAGGCCACTTTCATAGCTCTTCTTTTTCAAAATTTTCCTAGTTATATCCTTGCATTTTTATTATTCAATATGGACTTAATTATCAAGTTGTTTAGCACTTTAAAAAAGCTTATTGGTATTTTAACTCAGAAAAAATTGATATCTTGCTTATGCTGAGCGATCCAAAATAGAGCAAGGTACAGAGGGGAGTGTCTCTTGGTTTTCTTTAGATAGATTTTGAATATTATTTTTTCAGTTTATTTCTTAGATTTTTAAAGTTCATTTTGTTGCTATGATAAATTGAGTTTTTCTTCCACTAGTTCTCCTATTTAAATATTATTTGTATGTCTCTATACTATTGATTTTTCATATTAATTTTAGATCTTGCTTTTATCATTTAAATTGATTTATCCTTGATGAGGGTTTTTTAGCTATATTATCCTGTTATCTGCAAATGTAAATAATTTATTTCCTTTCATAGCTCCACCCAGGAGTCCTTGCAGGTAATAATGACTCTGGAAAATAAAGCAAACCTAAGAAACAAACCAAACAAACTTCAGAATTTCTGAATTCTACCAGAAAGGACAGAAATTATGTGTCTATAGCCTCTACAGACATTTCACCGAGGCCTGTCACGGTCATGCAGCTTACAGACTATGATGTAAATTTTGCCCTCATAAAGTTTGTAGTGGCTGGTTTTTTATCATTAACTAGATCAATTTAGAAAAGAACTAATAAGGTGCTATTGGTGACACATTTCCAGGGTGGGGAAACTGAAGTATAGTCAAGGTAAGTGCATAAATCAAATTAGAGAGAGTTAAGAATTGGGCCAGGTAAGGTGCAAACACAGGTTAGAGGGTGGTTCAGGGTTTAGCTTGTGAAGGATGTGTTTAAGGATAAAGCATATCTGAGCCATAATTCTGTGAAATGCAAAAAGTGCACCCACAGCATAATTTTACTGAGTGATACAAATCACCCTTGCAATTAGTGAGACGGATACTTCTGGACACAGCTCAAATTACAATTTGTTAGCTCTTCTCATAACATGGGTACTGAAATTAAAGACTTCATATGCCCATTTCCTTGTATTTAATATAAAGAAAGATTTAGTCCTGTGGAAATCAGAGCCTAATTGTGAAAAGATCACTTGGAATTCTTATTCCTACTGCTTATTTGATTCATTATATCCTTTGGAGTAAGCTGTATATGCCCCTTTCCATCAATTTTTTCCAAATGATGATAATACCTTTGCTACTTTTCTCACCAAAATGTAAAAGTAATCATAAACGATAAGTCATACTCAAATGTTTTGCCATGGCTACAATAATAAAAACATACAATAGTAAATGTTAAGTGCTTAGGGTGATAGCAAGTTAATAATTAAATTTATGCTTATAGATCAATCTTTAAAGATAGGAAAAGTTGTTAGAAGCAAGAATATCTCCAAAAAAAAACATTTAAGATTAAAGTTACTATATAGGCAAAAAGATAAAGAATTTCCCAGGTGCCAGGCCCTACTCTAGCCACTGTATAGTAAGTTCTCAATGTCACTGATAGGTTCTTGGAAACTGTGACTTGAAGGGAAATGGTACATAAGAAAACTAATTTTACAAGGCTAATTGATAAAAACAAGAGTTAAGTTCTTACAGTATAGTTGTGGTCACAAAAACATCACCAAACTTCTAAATAGAAACCTCAAACACTTCTGATGTTAGACATTGAAAGAAATGTGAGCCATACATACATTGAAGAAGGATTAATAAAAACCAGTATGGTAACTATTTAGCCAGTTTTGGTGAACCGGTGAGTAATGGTGGTTGTAGCCCTGGTGGACTAAATTAAGAAATATATGCTTGCAAAGTGAAAATCCTCAGGATCACCTTCAAAGCAAATGCCAACAAACATGGTGGACTCATGGGGCACCTTTATACCATATGGTTTGTTGCTGTGCATTTGTATGATACTTGATGAATTTTTATTTGACAATAATTTGTATTCAAATTCATCCATTTATTTTCTAACTTGTTTATTTTTGGTCAGGATTTCAGTGTCTAGAGCCCATCCTGGCAGCTCAGGGCACAAGGCAGGACACACCCTGGGCAGGACACCCTCCCAAAGTGCACTCACACCACCCTCACACTCACTCACCCTGGGACCATGCAGACATGCTAATTCATTGGCCCTGCACATCTCAGGGATGTGGGAGGAAACTGGAGCACCTGGAGAACCCCAGGCAGACCTAGGGAGGAAGTGCAGACTCCACACAGACAGTGGCCCTAGCCAGGAATGGATTTTTTTTTTCATCAACATTATAATGACATTCTGAAGGACCTGATGCACATATATCAACAGGTTCTACTCTCTTATTTAGCAAGAGAATAAAGATTCAATTCAAAGAATGACAGGTAATAGAATTTTTCAAAAAAGTAAAGTGACCTAACTAAGAAAAGAGAATCTCAGAGCTCAAGTAAATGTTGTGAGACCAGACATGTCCAGGAATATTTGTGGAGCATCTTCTAAGCAGGGAGTGAGACGGTAAGGAGGTATCATCCAGTACTATGTGGTCAATGCTGTGTTACAATGTATGTGAGGACAGAGTGGAGGGAGTGACTAATTCCACATGGCAGAGGGGAGAGGAGGAAGGCTTACAGAAAAAATGACATCTGAAAAAAAAAAAGAATAAACAGGCAGCTTCTTTAGTCCCTTTAAATTTTGTATAAAGAGACTAAGAAGTGGAATCTCTTGAGGGCATTCCTTTGAAATAGAATTACTTTGAAACCGATTTCCCCCGAGCCATATGTCCAATCAAATGATGCCCTTCATTCTCTGTGTGTGATGGTCTTAGATATTCTTTGGGTAAGACATGGTGTCCGCTCAATGCTGAGTGGTCAAAACCATCTGGCTAATCTTTGAGCCTGCAGAGACCCTCCCCCACTCACCACTGAAGTGCTGTGCTTGGCAAAGTTAGTTCACTTGGTTCTTACACTTTATATGGCAATTCTGCTCAGCAAATTATATAACTTGATTAAATATTTATGCCAGTTGTACTTATGTAATTAGGGATTTAATTAAATGTTAAATAAATCAATGAAATGTGAGTTTCAAAAAGTTGTTATTGCTTTGAAAACACAATTGAATACTTTGGAAAGAGTCCCTAAAGTCCATTCACAAAGTAGAACTTATTCTGTTGAATTATGTGTGGACAGTAACTATAAAAGTTTGGAAAGAGTCTCTAAAACTAGAAGAGTCTTAAACTCAGAGTGTACCAGTATTATATGTGAGTGTCCATAAGCATTTTTTTTTTTTGAGATAGAATCTCACTCTGTAGCCCTTGGTAGAGCTGTAGCATCATAGCTCACAGCAACCTCAGACTTCCTTGGGCTTCAGCAATCCTTTTGCCTCAGCCTCCCGAGTAGCAGGGACAATAATTGTATGCCACTATACCTGGCTAATTTTTCTATTTTTAGTAAAGACAGGGTCTTATGCTTGCTCAGGCTGGTCTCAAACTCTTCAACTCAATCCTTCTTCCTTGGCTTCCCAGAGTGCTAGAATTTCAGGTGTGAGCCACCATATCTGGCCCTCAAAAGCATCTTTTAAAAAGTGTCTTGCATCACTTTGAAGAAATGGGAACTAGAGATTGTAGATTATACCCCATGGGTATGATTTATACAAGAAAGATCTGGAACTCCAATCAGACTTTTTTATACAAAAGAAAAACCATGGCTGTGTATCAAAAGATGGCCAATGAATGTAGACTTACAAGCTTTAAGGGCAAAATGAAATGTAGGGTATTTATATATTTTTAAAATAATTTCCAGTTTAAAAAAAAAGTTTTTTTCTTGACCAATTAACAACTTTTCCCAATTGTGCTTGAAACAAGACTCTGTATGGTACCACCAAAACCATTTACTTTTCCTCTGTAACCACAGTTGGTGTATTTGAGTAGATCCTGGTAAAGATGGGTAGCCAGCATGAAAGGATATGTGCATGATTTGTTGGTGAGTGAAAATGGATAATTCAGAAATAAGTGGAAAGTCATAATTCTGCTTTGCTGTTAACATATTCAGCCATACATTTTTTTGACATCAGTTTTTTGAAAGTTGCTTTGGCTTTGCTAGCAATGCTGCTAGAAGTTATGAGGGCAGGGCTGGTTTCAGGGAGGGCTGACGTGTGCAATCTCATGAGGCCTTGTACTCAGAAGGGCCCTCACCTTGGCTTACAGTTTGCTATCATTTTCTTGCAATTCTTAAGCATTTAATCCTTGAATGTGTGTTTTGTGAGTGGAGTCTTCTGGGACATTGGAGTGGAGTCTTCTGGCCCTTGAGTGGAGGAGATGCATTCAGTACAGAGTTCCAGCCACCTCCTCCTCACACAGTGTCTACAATGCCTTATAAGTATGGAATTCTGGCAGATCCACTAAGCATGAAAGCTCAGTAAGCCTAAAAGTGAATACAAAGTAAATGTATTACATCTATTACTGAGTGAGTGGGGACACTGACAGACTCAAAAGGCCACTCAGTGCTGTCCATGGAACCAGAACTTGCTTTGAACATATAAAGAAGTCAATACCATTCTAAGATACAAGAAGTAACAAAGAATCCTGTGGAAAACAGAATGATGACCTCTTTTACCAAAGATGCCCACATCCTAATGCCTAGAAACTTGAATATGTGCGGTTAGGTGGTAAAGGGGAATTAAGGTTACAGATACAATTAAAGGTGTTAATCAGCTTGAGAAGAGATTATCTTGGTTTATCTGACCATACTCATGGTGGTCCATATGAATGAGGCAAAGAGAAAGAACTGGATACATGGTAGCCTGAGCAGAACTTGGCCTGACCTTGGCTGACTGTGAAGATGGAGGAAGTAGCTATGACCCAAGGAATGAGAGTGGCTTCTAAAACCTGGAAAAGGAAAGGGAACGGATTCTTCTCTAGAGACTGCAGAAGGAATGCAGCCCTGCTGACACTGAGTTTGGCTAACTGAGGCCTGTTTCACACTTCTCATCTCTAGAACTATAAGATAATAAATCTGTGGTATTTTAAGCCAAGAAGTTTGGGGTAATTTACTATAGCAGCCATAGAAAACAAATATAAACCTTAGATCCTTCCTGTATAAGCCCCTACTTGTGCTGAAAATGATGACACAGAAGGAAAAGGAAGGGCAGGACAATCCATAGTTCATTTAATGTCAGTCCTTCTATCCCCATTTGTAAGCTGAAAATGCTGTTTATAGAATGCAGGCAAATCAAGAAGTAAAATAAAAACATTTGAGCTAATTTTGTGAAGCATTTCCACTATTCTGGTAAGAAAGAAATCCATATGCATGTATAAGCTATGGAATAGAAATTGTGTAATTTTGGTGATTTCACATCTGAGTTAAATGCTCTTGTGTTTGCATTTAAAGCTGGAATTGCAAAATATAAAGATGAATGGGGAAAATTACCCTAAAACTTAAAATTTAATATTTCTTAGAACATTAAATGACAAATTGAAGATACCAGAAGTTGAGACCACACAAGAAATAAAAAGATTTTTATTTTAGTACCATTTATACCACTTTTAAAATTATCTTTTGAACAATGGTCTCCACGTTTTCTTTTACACTAGGTACTAAAGTTTATGTTGTTGACCATGACCCCAACACCAAAGAGCAGGGCCTGGCACTCTATAGCTACTCTGAAAATGTTTTATGAAAAAAATAATAAGGAATCAAACAATCTTGAAATCCTAAACTGAATGAGTTTAGTCTTTTCAATAGCAATGTGCCTAGTAGGCAATTTTGTCCCAGAGAGATACCCACAAGAACCTCAAGCTTCCTTTCAAATGATATCTAGCATCAGGGAGGTTTGTCTTTGATCTTGTCTTTGTCCATCCTTTGACTTAGTGTAGTAACTTAGTGTAGGAACACCCCTGGGAAGTGCTAGTAAAGAGAGGCTGTTCTCAGGGCCCCTTCAAATGCAAAGTACTTTGTATCTCAAGGACCTCTAAGATGTTTACTAGATGCATGTAACTGAGAAATGGAGCAGTTACTCACTGAGTACATGTCATTCGGGCATAGAAATGATATTGCTGTACAACTCACTTAATCCAGCAAAACATCTGCTCACCCTATCAGAAGACTTCTGGCCTCCACTTCCCTCCTTGAGTCCCTGGGAATCATCACCTCCTTTGGTCCAACAAACCTCTACCACATGTCCTCTAAGAACACCTGCCAATTCCTCTCCTCTCAGAGAGTATGGATAGGGATGTATAAGAAGTGCCTAACAATTTCTTTAGAGTCCGAAGAAATGAAAGCCAAAAACATGCATCGAGGAACACAGAACTTTCTAGAAGCTGAAAGCAGAATAGTTTTTCATTCATCTGGATTTCCCTCTGCAGTGAGTAGGGACAACAATTAATTGCTTACTAATTATCCTGAGACAAATGTAAAGCAGGTTAAAGTAGCTCAGAAATACCTACAGAGAGAAACCATAACCTCTTACGAATTTCAGCCTAAACTCCATCCCATGCAGAAGAACAGCCAAGCCTCCTTAAGTGCCTGATGACCAGCACCATCCTAAGAACAGACCATTATTGTTGTGGATTAAGTTTTTGTGTTTCCCCCAAATTCATCTGTTGAATCCCTAATCCTCAATGTGATAGTGCTAGTGGGTGAGGCCTTTGGGAAGTAATTAGGTCATGAGGGTGGAGTTTTCATGAATGGCATTAGTGCCTTTATAAGAAGAGACATGATCCATCTTTTCTCTATGTGAAGACAGAACAAGAAGGCATCAGTCTACACTAGGTAGAGGGCCTCACTGGAAAGTGCATTGGCCAGCAACTTGATCTTGGACTTCCCAGCCTCCATAACCATGAGAAACAAATTTTTATTATTTAAGCCACATAGTCTATGGCAATTTGTTATAGTTGCCCAAGCTAAGACACTGGTGTTCAGCAGAAAGGCAAGTTGGCTACCACAAGCTCTAAAATGCCCCTTGGTCTTCCTAAAGAAATGTAAACCTATCTATGTGGCTGCAAGAAAAAAACGAGAGGGTTATTTTGGCTCAGACTTCATCCAGAACTGTTGGAATTTGTAAAGGAAAGTTCTCATAGTTCATGTTAGTAGGTAGAAATAAAGGAACCCCTGGTCATGGATATGCAAAAGCCCCTCATAACCTCCCTCTGGGTACCTGCTTCCCTTGAGAAACCAGAGTGGGCACTCAGATAGGGCTGAAGCAGGTTCTTTCCTTCTGAAAGGAATAACCCAAATCTCAACCCAAGTCAACACAGACTAAAGACACCACTCTCCTGTCAAAAGAAAGAAATGAATTAATAATTGAGATGGTTAGATCTCACTGATTACAAAAAAATAGAGGTATCCTCAGCAGAGGATTCTCCTGGGAGAATTAGTAGAGTTGTTTAAACTGGATGGAAACATTTCTTTGAGAAAATGTTCTTCTCGAGAAGGGTTAGAGAAGGACTCTCTGGCTGAGGATAAAACGCACATCCTTAAAGATAAAGGTGGCAGGTTGAGATTCCAGGCAAAACTCACCGGAGGCCAAGGTAGAGCAGGCAGCAAGCCACCGACAAGGCTCACCCCAGGGACCCACCCTCATGGATCTGCTGCTTCTCCCCCACCACGGAGGGCATTCTCCAGGTGTCCTGGTGAGTTCTCCCTGGTAATTCAGCATAACTAAAGCGACTCTCCATACTCTCAGCTCCAGCAGGCCAGGCCCTACTAGTGCTGGACCTGTCTTTTTAGAAGGTGCTGCTGGAGTGGCTTCCTTAGTGCTGCTGAGAGTGAAATGACCAGGGAGAGAGAGACTGAGGAGCATCGTGGAGGCAGGGCAGTCATAGGGAAGGTTGGAAGCAGGAGGACTGGAGGAATCCTGAGGGAGCAAATGCCACAAAATTTGCAGCTTCTTTTGCAGTGATAATTATTCAGGTGCTTGATTCAGTCAGATTGACAGATTGCCCCGGGGACTCCACAGACCCTAACCTGCCTTAGAGAAGAGAGGGGAGGGCTGAGCTGGGCCTGGGGCTACACTTGGGCCAGATGTGGGGTAGGGAATGGAAAGGCTCCAGCCCAGAGCTGTGGCATGGCTACGGGTGGGGAAGGCTCCAGGCTTGGGAATGCATAAGTGGGGATCCCTCAGCCTCCTTTAGGACAGAGGGGTATGAGCTGTCCTACCCTAGGATAGAGGGGACCCTGGCAGAGAGAAGCCACCAGAGACAATATAGTTCCCACTCAGTCTCACGGCCCAGATGGAGGGTACCCAAGGAACTGGCTCCACCCTAGTGTGCGTGGTGCCAGTGATGCCCGTCACTGTGGGACATGAGGCTGCCAACCCCTGGGCTGCTGCTCCCGTTTGCCTTTGTTACTCCTGAAGGTTTGGATGAGAGTGGCGTCCTGCTTGTCAACAAGTGGCTCTCAGGTGTTCCTAGTCTTTGTTTGGTAGCCTGAGCTCATGAGTTTTGGGAATGACCAGCTTTAAATGTTGTCCTCCTATATCCAGAAATGCCCCCCTGCATGATTCCTGTCCCCAGGTGCTCCTGGATGGCACAGAGGAGGAGTCTGGCAGCTTTCACATGTCTGCTTGTGGGTCCTCTGGTGGGTGGGTGGAAAGGAGCTCTTAGAGGAGGAGCACGAAGCAGGAGAAGCAGGTGGGACTGGTCCCTGCAAGACTCTGAGTCTCGGGGGTCTGCAACCTGCAGGCCTGGTGGTTAGTGCCTGTGTCTGCAGAGGCAGAGGGGCTGATTCCCCAGGACTTTTGTTAAAGGAGTACTACGGGACAGGGGCAGTGCCCTTGGAATCAGGCCCTGTGAGTTAGAGGTGAAGTGGAACCTGTCTGAGGTGAAGCGGGTAGGGGTGCCCCAACAGTACAGTAGTCAGAGGGACGCAAGGCATGAGTTGAAGTAGGTGGGAGGTGCTCCTGACAGAGCATGAGGTCAGCTGGGAGAGAGGGTCAGGGTCAAAGTGAGGTTTGGTTGGGTAGTAGGATCCAGAATCTGAGTGTGGTTTGGGGCTAGTAAGGGAACGTTGATTATTTCCTTGATCATATCATGTACCAATCACAGTGCAAGACACAAAAAGGGCTTAATAAGGACTCTCTGAAAACCCAGGGAAGGCGTGAATCCTTAAACTCATAAAAGTGATTTAGGATGACAGATGAATAGTGACTTAGATAATCTTCTTTAGCATCTTACATTGCTTAAAAATAAATTCTTGTTCCAAATATATAGTTTATTTTCTGAATAAACAAATTGAAAATTATTTTAAACATCTAATCCAGTTACATTGGTCTTCTACCCACCCTGTCCCTCATCTATTCAGTTCAGCCCCCAGCCTCTGCCACCCCAAGTGACAGTTCTTTATTAGGTTCTTAAGTATTTTCCAGACTCCCTAACATAAAAGTAAGCAAATTCAAATATATTTTGCTATTCTCTCTGCCTTTTATACAAAGGGTGCCATATTACATGTATAGTTTTCAATGCTGCTTTTTCTATTTGATAAGAGATATTAGAAATCTTTCCACATTGTTTTAATAGAGTGTTCTCAAACTTTTTCACCGCTATACAGCAGTGATAGACATTTGTTTGTTTTTCCCTGCATTTTCTGCTATGAGGAATGCCACTGTGGATAACCTCAGATATACATCATTTTGCAAGGGTACAAGTTTTCTTGTAGAATAAATTCCCATAAATGAAATTGCTGACTGAAAGGGTATATGCATTTGTAATTTTTATGGTTATTGCCAAAATGCCCTCCATGTGTGTTGTACCAATTTACATTTGCACCAGAGATATATAAGTTCTACTTCCTGACAGCCTTGCCAACAGAGTGTGTCATCAAACTTTTTAGCGTTTTACCATTTTGAGAGGCAAAAAATGGTGTACAGATATATGTAGTTGCTTGTACTTCTTAATGTCATCTTCTGTCTCTTTCTGTTTCTCACACACACACACACACACATACCCCTGTTCACTTAAGATACCTGTTAAATGAATCAGTGAAATGATCTAGGAGAATGTAGTGTCTTATTCTGTCAAGAGAACAGAGAAGGCTACTTGTCTGAAGCTTTACTCTTTGGAGACAGGGGGATGAATGATACAATTACCCCAGTCATCTGCAGACTTAAGCATTGTGTCCTACAAATTCAGATAGAAATGAGCCACCCGTCTGGTGGCGGGGATGCCCAGAAAACATTGGGTTATGAATTACTGACAAAGACTCATTCCAACACTCAATTCTGCATCAACACTGCCAGTTGCTTTGACCATAGATGCCCGGTGTGAATCTGTGTCCATCAACAGAGCCATACATTTTCACATGGGGTTAATCAATGTCATCACGAAAGGCCAGGCATTATGGTGGTTTGAGGAGAGAGAGGCAGGGTGAAAAGACAAACTAGAATGGATTGGTGCATTTTCAGGCTCTGAGCATAATTTGCATCTGTAATTTTATTCAGCATCTCCCAGATGGAGTATAAAGAGATTTCCGTTTTTGTTTATCTTGTCATAGATCATGCTTTTGGTTAAATTAGGCTTGCAAAAAGTTTTCTTAACTATTTTGGTTCATCAACATTATCTCTGATTTATAAATGTGGAGGAAACTGCTGACATTTTACAAATGACACTTCCATTTAATTACCCTTCACTTCCTACTGCATCCCACCACTCTAAATTAAGGAGGTTTAGTAACTTAAAATTAAATTAAGCAGATTTTTACAATAACTTTAGCCCTAATTCCCCCCCCCACTCAAGTGCTATTAAAATTATAATTACAGCTAACTTAATATTAAGCAGTTACTAAGTACCAGACTCTTGTATAAAATTATTAATCCTCGCAGCAAGTATCTGAGATAGGTGTGGTTTTCTTCTCCATTTTAGATGGAAAATAGGGCCCCCCACAACCGGTTAAATGACTAGCCTTATATTTGCTACCTAGGAACATAGAGTCTGGTTAAATGCAGAATAGAGCCTGGCTAAATGCAGGTTAGTCTAGCTGCAAAAGCTGGAAAGTTAAAAGATTAGAGAGACAGCATATTTCTTTAAGCTAAGCACTATTTATTTCGTTCAAGCTTCATTTAGCTAACTCAAGTCTCCTCCCACCTCCTCCCCCCAGATTTTAATTTTAAAGGCACTGACTTAATCCGACCACCCCAAAACACTTTATTTCCACTTCTTTGTTTCCTCCTTTGGTCTTTGAACATATGTATTTTATGTTATTGTAATTATAGCATCATAGTAACTTTATATTCTGCTTTTTAAATTAATAGTGCATCATAAACATTTTCTATGCTGTTACATAGTATCTATAATTGTTTTTAATGACTTTACAACATTCTATGCAGTTAACCCACCAGATTGATTTAACTGTTCTATCATTGGATTCACGAGTTTATTTAAATTCTACACTCATAGGTAATACAGTGATAAATATTTTAATGCTTATAGTTTTATGGGTCAATTTGAATTATTTCCATAAGATAGATTTGTAGAAGTGGGTAGAGACCATGTATGTCCATCCCAGTTGCTGCTGCAATGGCACTGAAGGAGCATTCCATTTCCCCCACAATCTCAGCAGCAGCAGCAGTTAACTATTTTGAAATAATTGATTTAATTTAGCAGAACACACTGCTATCTGAGCGAGAATTTATTTTTATTTTGTTACTAAGATGAAATGCAATTCGTTTTAGAAATGAAAAGAAACTCATAAGACAATAAATAAATGAGTCTTCCAGCTTTTATGATCCAGGCTCCCCCCCAGCCCCCAGCCCCATACGTAAACTCTTAGGGTTGGTCTTGCAAGTGCCGGGTTTGATCTGGAAGAAATGTGTGGCCATTAGGTTTAGTTGCCCTCTGCTCAGGTTTCTGATTAGGTTACAAATAGAAAACCATTTTCTTGGCTTTCTGTTGCCATTAGAAAGTGGTGCAGTATGCTCTGACCTGGGTAACCTTAGCCCAGTAACCCCTACATACCTCAACTATGTTTTCATTGCCAAGATCTCAACGTAGATTGAGTAACATCCTCTATTAAAAGGAATAAAGGACGTGGATAAGAACACGGTACAAAGGTGAAACTACAAATTCATTATCCTTTACTCAATCTAATAAGAAAAGATGCAAACGCAACTCCAAATTGACACCAAAGCAAAAATCTACACTTTCTTCCATGAAAAAACATCTACATTGATTTTTTTTCTTTCTTATGCCATTAAAGGTCAAAATGAAAAATACTTCGCCCTTTAAGATTGTCCCATAAATAGGCTTTTTTTTTGCTTGGAGTGGGGATTTTTCTATACAGCTCTAATAATTTATTCATCGTCTCCCCTTGGCAAACACAAACCACTTAGGTTTTATAAACAGGCCCACTACAAAGGGAATGCCACATGGGGAGCACTTGGCACTATAATTTACAAAGATAAAATGCCTTGATATATACTCCTTAGAATATGGAAATTACTGTAGAAAGCTGATAGTTTTGTCACTTTACTCAACGCATACATCATACCACTTGAATTCTGTTCTTTATAGAGCATAAATAAAATGCATAGGGACCCCACCGGACATTGTGAGAACCATTCAGGGGCTGCATTACATGAGAGGAAATGGACAGATGAAATATATCCATGACTATTTTTCTTCTTCACACATCAAATAAAGGCGCCTCGAGAATAGTTACTGTGCTATGAATTGCCATATTCTTGGTAATTAATGAGTAAAGTGTGAGATCTAGGGAGAGTTCTTGGAAATCTGTGCTTTGAAAACCCTGTGTGCCATAAATCACTGCTTTAACTCTCCATAGGTCTTTTACATCTGAAGAGTAATATGTATGCCAGGGTCCAGAGTTGATTTTTTTTCTTCCTATATGAATTCTTATGTTTGTTGGTTGTAGTGTTTTTTTGGAATAGAGTTAGTTCAGAATAGCTTTTACAGCAATAAAAGGCAATTTTATTGAAGATCTGCTTTATTGTTACTGAACACAATGCATTTTTTATCTACTTTTATTTTCTCTGAGGAAAGGCTCTGAGCAATAAGGAAATCTTTGCAAATCTCTGCATTCCGAAAGTTCACTTCAGTGTACTGAGAGTACCATCGATAGCACATTCACATCCATAAAGAGTTTTGAACTCTACAACTACCTAGTTAGGGTAGGCAATGTTGATTTCCTTGTAGAGGTGAAGAACGGATCCCTCCATGAGGTGCCAGAGTACCCAGGAAATAAAGAGGCATTTAATCATAGTTCCTTGCCCTTGTTGCTATAACATTATGGCATTACTGGGGATTAGGAGCCGTCTAAGATTATAAACCAAGTTTGAGATAGAGGATCACAGAGCATCCTTCTCCAAATTTCACATGTCACTTGCTGCTTTGAAGCAGGGTGTAGATCCAGGGTCAACCCTTACAAACTTCAGTCTATTCCTCTGCAAACAACTCTCAATCCTTAAAATCTTTTCAGTGTCTCTTTTCGCTCACATTTGGGCAGTAGGAGGCAGAAAAAGGCTGTAAACTCAGTTTATGGGCAAGTGTTTGGGGTTTTTGTTTGTTTTGAGACAGGATCTCACTCTGTTGCCTGGGCTAGGGTGTAGTGGCATCATCACAGCTGACTACAACCTCAAATTTCTGGGTTCAAGCAATCCTCCTGCCTCAGCCTCCCACATAGCTGGGACTTTAGGCAAACACAGTAGAACCTCCATAGTTGACCACTTCCCTATATTAAATACCTCCTTAAATTGACCTAATTTTCACAGACCAGAAACACACCACAAGTACGCAATGGAGGTTCTTTATGTTGACCACCTCCATATGTTGACCAATTTGTTACAGTCCCTTGAGTGGCCAACTGCAGAGGTTCTACTATATAGTATACATTTTTTTGTAGAGATGAGGCCTTGTTATGTTTCTCAGGCTGGTCTCTTAACTGCTGGGCTCAAGGGATCCTCCTGTCTTGACCTCTCAAACTGCCAGGATTACAGGTGTGAGCCACTACACCTGGCCCATGAGCAAAATTTAGCCATTGTTTTGCATAGTTGGAAACAGATAGCCAAATAGTTATTACTCTAGTCATTGAAAATATATAACTCCCAGGAAAAGTTCTAAAGACAAAGGGTTCAGGAAAGATTTGAATTTTCTCAGATCTATGTTGGCTTAAGTCCATAAACTGTGCAAAAAGAGTATAGTGGGACAGCTCATGGTAATATTCTACCCAGAGGACAGAATTTGCCATAATCCTGATTCTTTTTATATCTGAATAAAGAGACTTATTTGCTAAACTGCCAAATGGGAGCATTATAAGGAGATTTCCTAGAAATTAGTCCTCTTTTGGTCTTTCCCACCTTCTCTAGTCCCATAATAGCATTATCATAAAATTTCTACATATATGGAACAAGAAGTTCAGGAAATGTGTCTAAGATGTTTTCGTTCATTATTCTTTGGATAAAGTATACCACAAAGGTCATGGGAGAATTGAAATGACAGTAATTTGATATATTACCAAAGTTCAGTGTACAATTTCTCACTTGTTTTCAATGGATTTCCTTCTTTTCTACATCATAGAGTAAGGTGAAGGACAAAGAAAGGTGTGTCATTAAAGAAAACTTATCACAGCAATTAGGTTTCGTAGAAAAGAAAATGTCTGTGGAAGAAGAAAATTACAGTAACATTTAATAACTAGCAGCAACTTCTGACAACATGATACTAATTAAACCTTTAAGGGCCATTTTCATCCTTGAGTCTTACATCGCTGGCTCTACCCAGGCAAAATGAAGGGAGCAAGTCAGGTAATTATGGATAATATAAAAACTTTCTCTTCCAGTCAGCTATTTTCCTTTAAGAAAAAGAAGAAAGAGAGAAAGCTTGTTTTTGAACTTTTCTTTGCACAAAAGTCCCTATTGCTTAAATGATACGTCCAAATGTATGTATGCATATGTTCTCATATAGTTTTCTTTTTTTTCTTCTCTTCTCTTTTCTTTTCTTTTTTTATTTTTTGAGACAGGATCATGCTCTGTCACCTCAGAAAGAGTGCAGTGACATCATCATAACTCACTTCAATGTCAAACTCCTGGGCTCAAGTGATTCTCCTACCTCAGCATCCTAGTAGCTGGGACTATAGGCACCACCACAATGCCCAGCTAATTTTCCCTTTTTTTTTTTTTTTGGTAGAAATAATGGTTTTGTTCTTGCTCAGGCTGGTCTTAAACTGGCCTCAAGTAATCCTCCTGCCTTGGCCTCCCAGAGTGCCAGGATTACGGGAGTGAGTCAATGTGCTTGGCCATGTATCCTCATATAGCTAGAACATGCCTATTGCTGCGGTTATATTAGGTGTAGAACTGAGAGTCTGCACATTTGTAATGGCCAAGATGAATGTAGTATATGTAGTCCTCCCTCATTTGTAACACATATTTTCTTACTAATATTGGAGGAATGGAGTCGGAATGTGCTCTGAGTTGTAGTTAAAACAGTTTTACTCTTTCTTCCCTCCCATCCTCAAGATGTTGGCCAAAACAATGTCACCTCCTTCAAAGATGGTGATTCTGAAGGCTTTGTAAGGTGTATGAAAAATGTTTGTTACTTCCTGTCCAGTTACTTTGAATAAATAAGGGCTCACACTTATCCACAGCTCCCATACTACTTAAGCTTTTAAAAGTAATACCATAACTGAGGACACTGAAATATTTTGAGAAGAAAAGAAAACTGTCCCTTTTCAACAAAACAAAGCATGTAGTAATGCATGTAATGCTTAGAGAAACAGGTTTGCTTTATATGATAAAAATATTGCTTTCTTGTTTTTATTTTCACTTTTAAACTTATGAGATAAATGAATATATAAGAACTATTATTTTGTGTGCCATATATACATTGTATATGACTGGTTAGAATTATTGGTTTTTTTAAAAAATAATAATCAAAGCAGATATGTTCAGAATGCCTGGTAGAAGCCTTGTATCCTAGCCTTCTACTCCCTGAAGCTTTTGTGTATTGGTCAAGGCAACTTAAATGGAGAAAAAAAATCAACATGGTAGTATGAGTGAAGTGGTACTCAATGGGGTAATGATATATTCAAAGATTCATGATTTGTATCTTTCATGAAAATTTCAACATCACAGAAGTTAACACAGGATGCCTTAGACTTTAAAAGGCACGGCCTTTATCTATGGTGGATGAGGGAAATGCTCCTTCCTAGTTTCCTCTATGAACACAGACCATAGGAATCTGCCATTAGACAATGTGGTTGACTTGAAAATTCATATGAAATATCCATGACAGATATCTAGTCACTTGCAAAATTTTTTTTTTTTTTTGAGACTGAGTCTCACTCTGTCACTGGTTAGAGTGCACTGGCATCATCATAGCTCACAGCAACTTCAAACTTTTGGGCTCAAGGGATCCTCTTGCTTTGGCCTCCTGAGTATCTGGAAATACAGATGCCTGCCACAGTGCTCCACTAGTTTTTCTATTTTTTTTTTTTATTTTAGTAGAGACAAAGTCTTGCTTTTGCTCATACTGGTGACATACTTCTGAGCTTAAGCAATCCACCTGCCTTGGCCTCTCAGAGAGCTAAGATTATAGGCATGAGCCACCACACCCAGCCAGTTACTTGAATTTTTAGAAGCCAATCTAAATATATAGTAAACTCTAATCCTTGGCAATTGGTTTTTACTTGACTAGCTGTGGGTATAGAACAATCTCATTTGAGCTAGGCTTCTGTATATACTGTCAAGTATTTAAGATGGCATTTCATGATTAATTCCTTACATACTTCCTCTGGTGTACAGTAGAATGTGTACGTGCAGATACCCACCAGACATAATGATCAAATATGTACATGCATATACTTACCGGACATAATGATCATCAAATAATGACCAAATATTATTTTATTAATAGCCAGGCAAGTGTCCTCTCCTTGAAGGTCTTTTCGGCAAGTTGTGCTGGAGCATGTGGTCTAAACCTGGAGACGCAGAATGCACTATGCCATCCCTAGATAAGGGTGAACAGTCTCTTACCTTATAGGAAAAGATAATGTAATATCATCAAACACCTATTCTATTTTAGGACTCTGGAATAAATTAGCAAAAAACACTGTCCTTTCCTTTGCATGTTTTATAATTTGAGGAGGACACTCAGGATAGAAGCTTTATCCACTAATGAGCAGGTATGTACCTGATTGCAAGATACCAAAGTCACAAAGTAGTCTTCCTAATTGCCTCAATGGGACATTTCTGGGCCAATTCATGGGTAGTTGTCACACACTTCCTTCTTTCCTTGGAGTCAGGTTCCTGAGAATGAGCTGCACCTGTGGTTTTTAGACATAGTCCCCAGGCTAGCAGCTTAAGCATCAACTGGGAACTTTGGGGGCATGCAAATTTTAGAACCCCACCTAGACTTACTAAATGAGTGACACTGGAATTGGCAGCTTGTTCTTGAATGAGCCTTTCAGGTGATTCTGAATGGCTCTGAAGTTGGAGGAACATCTCAAAAGCAATGGGCATATGGTACTTTTGTGGATCTTATTTAAATGCAGACTCTGAGTCAGTAAATGAGGTTTGCTGCCGACTGATGTGTCACACTTTGAGTAGCAAAGCTTTGGATGTGCTTGCTGCTCTGGATATTTGTAGTTTTGAGAGTTTTAGCCTGTAATAAATATCATCCTTAAGAAGCAATATCAAGCTTCTTTCCTTTGGTTACCGATAGAAATGGCTTTTGTTACATCATTCGTCATACTGTACTAGAATTATTTGTTTACTTGTCTGTATTCTCTATTGGTCTATCAACTTGTTGAGGGCAGGAAGCATATCTGTATTTGCAGCAACTTCTAAGTGGCTGACATACAGAAGCCCCTGATAATGGGTGATATAGCAGGATTTTGATTTCTATAGCTGTATCTATATGGCTTGTCAACAAGAGATGTATTAAGGCTTCTTGCAAGTAACTTCTTTGTTATTTTGGGGGCAATCTTCTGAGAGTTGCTTCCTGCCAGCTTGTGATGGACTGGTTAAATCTATGAGGCTGAAATTTTTTAAGCACAGCCAAAGTGAGATCAACTTTTGTCTTAAGTGGGTATGTATCTAGTGGAAGATGGCAGTGAAATAAACCTGATTTTGGTGTGGCTCCTGGTGAGCTGTGACTAAGAGGTTGTTAACAGCTTTCTTTTTTGAGATAAGGATTGCCAGTTCCCATAAGAAAAAACACAGTTCCGGTGTAAAGAGTTCAGCATTCTATATTGAAAAGATGAATTTCCTTTTACCCATGACATATGCTGAAATTCTTTTTTTCCTCTGCTCAGAATAATGTGGTCAATATGGTGGATTATCTCTTGAATAAATAAGTGCTCCTTCAGTTAGTACATTCCTTATATAGATAAAAATTTGTACCTAATCTGTGAAAATAGCCAATATTGTGTTCTAAAGAACCCTGCCTGTGAGGCTAGCTTTCCATTGTAACATCTTCCTCATGTGTCCAGAGGAAGTGCCCCTGATAGTTTGACGATTGGCATCATGAGAGTAGACAGTGGGAGAGCACTAAGAGCTCTGGTAATAGCCAACTACAGTGATCTTATCTTTGCCCCAAGAAAACCCACTTGAGGGATTGGACCACCTGTGCATGGCAAAAGCAAGTCCTGTATTCAAAGTGGCCAACTGGTAAGAATTTAGTGAAGAATTCAAAATAAAACTAAGTGGTCTAGACTTACCCATCCTGAGTCGAGTAAATGCTAAAGATTTGAGAACACTTCTTTGCAGATGCAGGTCCTATTTATTCCAGTTATAGATGCTTGATAAAGACCCCTAAAAGTAAGAGCAGTGCCCAAACTGTTTGGTTTGTGCCCAAAAGTAAGAGCAGTGCCCAAACTGTGTGGTTCTTTCACATACTACAGGAAACAGTAAGTGGTGTGGCATTTTCATTAGATATTTAATTATCATAGTCGCTCACAGAACATTTCTCTACAACTTCTACATTCATTTCCCTTGGAATCACAGGAGTTAGTCTATTGGAATGTGTTTCAGTAAAGTCTAGATTTAAATTAAGACTGTCTGGCTCTCACAGATCCAGTAGCAAGTAAGAAATCTATTATGGCATCCAGACCAGTAGGACTATAAATTGAAGTGAAGCTCTGGCCCTGTGGAATGTGTTTCTCTTTGGGCAGCCAGCCAGAGACACCAGTAAAGACAGCTATTACCTTTGTAGTCATTCTCTCTTGCACCAAAACATTTCATTTTTAAGTTCATATTTAAAACAAAAATCTTCTATTAATATGAAAAAAATCATCTGACAACTCTTTACGATAGCTATCAATGGAAGCTTTGTTCCTGAGGGAATTATTAGTCAGGATATGAACCCAAAGAGAATACACTGATAGTCCCCAGATTACAAACAAGATAGGTTCTATTGGTTTGTTCTTAAGTTGTATTTGTATGTAAGTTGAAACAGGTACATTTGCCTATTACCTGTAATAACCTCTATTTGTAAGTGAGAGTCATACATCAGTCAGATGTTTGTAACTTGAAGATTTACTATAATAGCTCCTGTTCATAGGGATGAGTTGTACATAAGTCAGATGTTTATAACTTGGGGACTGCCTGTATCTAAAATCCAGATTTGCTCCCTTTTCCTTTCTTTAGACTAAGAGCATCAGCTGATAACTGAAGAGATAAACTTCATTTTAGAGTTTACAAATGGTGTCTCAAGGGAGGAAGACTCCTTCTACCTTGAAAAATACATAATAATTTAACTTATTACTCAGAGAATAAAAAATTTGTCTGATTATGAAACAAATGGATACAATCCATGGATATACTACCTAGTCTTCATGAGATCAAAGAAAAAGGTGATTAAATTTTAGGTCTTAGAAGTGATAGATCATCAAGAAGAATATGTAGATATCTTATTCTCCTTCCTCCAGAAAGTAGTATAGGCCAAATTGCTAATTACTAGAGGACCATATAAACCAATGCCACTCAGGGTGGTTCTGGATGACACCATCCATTCATTCCTTCCACAATGCCTGTGTAATAAAGAAATGGAGGGCTCTCATTTAGATGGCATAGCCATGATCTGCAGGCATTTAGACTCCGTCTTGAAGCAGCCTTTTCCACACGAAAGCACTTTTTCAGAAAATCTACCCTGTCAAGAGGAAAAAGAAACAAGAAATACTAACAGCTGCTTAGATTTGGTGCAGGGCCTTGTGATTTATTCTGATGCAATAAACAATGAAATCTAAACAGGGTATGGGAGGGAAAATAAAAAAGAAGGAAAGAAAGTTTGGCAACCATGCCTATCCGGAAGCCTCCTCTCAGTGTTAATGTGAGAAAAGGAAATGGTATTTTTATTTTCATTAAAATGCAACAAGCATCAAAGTCAGAAAATAGATCATCTTTCCTCATGGTTAGAAGCAAACAGAAGCAGATGAGCAAGCGTGTTCTTCTGGGTGTTGCTGGGGGCTTCTCTGACACAGATCCATCACTTGGCAGCTGAGCCCAAACTTTCAGGGCAGAAGGGAGGAGACCTGCTTGAGGACTGGATTGGTCACTGTCCAAGCAGCAGAGGCAGGCACACTGCTAGTTCTGGAAGATGCTTCATTCATTCATTCATTCATTCATTCCACAAGTCTATGATGAGTGCTTTCTATGTACCAGTGGAGTATATTAGCTCTAGGGATGAAAAGGTGAGCAAAATGTGGCAATACTGTCAGGTTGCTCACAGTCTGATGGAATAAACAGATCAGCAAGAAGGTCACTGCCATATAGAGTTTGAGTATTGTGGATAAAAGAGCTTAAAGAGCACATTCAGGAAAGGCCTGTACTTAAGAGTTCAAGGCAGGCTTTGTAGAGGAGCTGACATCTAGGCTGCTTCTCAAAGGAAGAATCAGCCAGTTGACATTCCAGCAGTGTGGAGGGAAAAGGAGCAGGGGAGTAGAGGAGGCAGGAGATGATGGGATCCGAAGAATGCACAGCATGTTCAGAGACCTGGTGGAGAAAGAGAACATCACACATTAGCATGGCTGAAGCATGTTCTGGGGAAGAAGAGAAATGAGGCTGAAAAGATAATGAAAATAAGATCCTTGTAAACCATGCTAAGGGGTTTGAATTGTATCAAGTGCCTTGGAGGCGCCACTCCTGACAGTTTTGGAACTTCTGGATAACATGGATTCCATGGAGGAGAAACCACACTACACACATGGCACCTCCTACATACTTCAAGCCCCTAAAGTGATTGGTTTTCATTTCTGTTCACCACAAATCTACTATCAGTTCCTAGACATAAAAAACACTTCGTGTAAATGTCAATATTTCCTCACTCTGGATGGAAATAATAACCTGTTGGAAGCTACTATGTTGAGGCCAGAGTCATAGGCAAACCTCTAGTCCTCCCAAAACTAGATAACCTCCAAATGTTCCAACATTCTGTGATTCCCAGGCCATTGGTAGATGATAATTGTAGCAGGTGAACAGTGTAGTAAATGGTTTTTTTGATAACAATGCACATTTTAAGGCATTTCCTCTGCTCTTTCTATAAATTAACAAAATAATGATACAGTACCAAAGCAATGAAGAGCAAATATTTTCCATCACTTGACAATTTTGACTCAGCCTTTGTGTATCTGTTAGAGAACAACTGTGGCTTATCAGTCGTTGACTAACCATATACCAGCTATGGAGAGAAAGGAAGTTGAATACCCAGTAGGGCCTTTACAATATGCAGGATAATACTTTCAAGGAAAGATCATTCATTTGTTCACTCAGGCATTTCTGGAAACCCCACTATAGGTGAGGTGATAGGAATTCAAAGGTAATAAGGCACTGATGTTGCCTACCAGGATGTCATAGTATGGCTACTAGAACACAGTGGCATAAATGCTGTGATAGAGACATGCCAAAGGTACTGGGAGGGGGTGGGAGGTAAAGGCATCTTGAGCTCAAACTGAGAGTATGCAGCAGGTGCATGGTGGTCCCATAAATGTATGTCCCCCCAGAGCATATGAATGTGACTATATTTGGAGGAGGGGAGAACTGTTTTGCTAATGTAAGCATCTTGAGGTGAGATTATTCTGACATTAGGATGGATCTTAAATCTAATGGCCATTTTTTTGGTTTGTTTTCTTTTTTCTTTCTTTCTTTCTTTCTTTCTTTCTTTTTTTTTTTTTTTTTGAGACAGAATCACACTCTGTCGTGCAAGTTAGAGCCTAGAGTGTCACGGTGTCAGCATCAGCCTAGCTCACAGCAACTTCAAACTTCTGGGTTCCAGTGATCTTCCTGCCTCAGCTTCTCATGTAGCTGGGACTAGAGGTACCTACTATAGTGCCCAGCTAAATTTTTCTGTTTTTAGCAGAGACAGGGTCTTGTTCTTGCTCAGGCTGGTCTTGAACTCCTGAGCTTCCCAGAGTGCTGGGATTATAGGCGTGAGCCACTGTGCCTGGCCTTGATGACTGTGCTCTTACAACAGACAGAAGAGAAGGCACAGACACAGAACAGAAGGCCTGTGAAGACAGACAGAGATTACAGTTCCAGTTGCTCAAAGCCAAAGAAAGCCAGACGCAGGACGAGGCAAGGAGGACTTCTCCCTCTGATCCTTCGGAGGGAGTACAGTTCTACCTAGACCTTCATTTCAGACACTGGGTTTCAGAACTGAGAGTGAATACGTTTTTGTTATTATAAGCCACCTAATTGGTAGTAACTAATAACAGTAGCTACAAGAAACTAATAGAGGGTGGAAGCTTTGAGAAGTCAAGGAAGATTTCTGAAAGAGAGAGTGCCTGAGTCAAGTCTTAAAATAGTTAGAATGAGGCAACCAAAATGATTAGTGTGTGGGGATAGAGGATGGAAAAAGAGGTAAGAGTAGAGAGCAGGTAATATGTTGATCAAGGAGGAGTCATCAAAAATTTGAGGCGTGATATTGTATTTATTTGCCTTATGGTTGAGTTGATATGGCCAGAGAGAAAAGGGTTAGAGAAAGAGTGGTCAGAAAGAGGTCTGAGGACAATTGGTTTAGAAAATGGTGTATGCACTGTCAAAAGACAAAATCACAACAAATATAAAGATCTAGAGTCGGGCAATACCTTATTGTATAAAATAGAATGAATATTCTGATTTGTGGAGCAGAGGGAGGATGGCTTTATAGACAAAATGAAAAGTGGATTGACCTCTTTAAAGTTGAAGGTTAAAGCAGGGAGAACTTCCTTATGCCAGCTACAACTGGCCTGTTTGGAGTTTTGGCTCCTAATTTCTCTAGTCAGATAAACATTTAGTTTTAGCTTGGTAGCATAGAACTTTAGCACAACCGATTCTGTTTTGATTTGGTCTGTTGAGTTTGTTGTAGGAATATGGTCCAAACCAATGATCTCCTGTAAATTTTATTTAACAAACTGTTCATATTTGAGGGATCCAAAGTTCACATAACCATGTGGACAGCCCAGAAAGTTTGGCACCCTATTTCCCCCAGAGTTTCAAACTTCTTTGCTTATGTGTGAAGAAGTGGAGAACAAGGAGAGCAGGCTTCCAGCGCAGGTTTGGGGAAACACTGCCCCAGGCTATGTTTTTTGGGGGGGATCTTAGAAAAGCTCCTGCTCCATATGAAACCAAACTCTCAGAGCTCCTTATTTTTCCTCTTTGTATTTTTAAATAATCTTGCCATTATATAATTAGTGTTTTTTATAATTGTAACTACTTTTGTAATGTATTATAAGAACAAATTTTTGTTTTGCATCTTTTTGTAGTTGTGAAAAGACTAATATTTTGCTTCTAGACTGTGATTCATCACTGACATCTCAGAAAGTGTGAGGAGCTGGGTTTTGCAGTGGAGTGGGCTTAAATAAAGAGAAGACTAAAAGAGTCAGTTTCCACAGGGAAGTGGCCCACAGGTGGTGAGGATGAAGGTGGAGAAAATCCCTGGGAGAATAAGAGCCAGGACTGGTTTTTGTCAGGGCCTTGCCTGGCCCCAAATGTCCGATTATTTGCCTTCCCTTGGGCTCACTTGACTAGGCACAGTCTGTCTCCACCTCATTCTCCTCTGATCTTTCATTCTTCCTGTCCCTGACCCTCCCTCTCCTCCTGAGAGTATCTTGTTCCTCTGGCCTGGCTTTCCCTACCATACTGTTATTTTTTTTTTTTTTTCCCCCTCAGGATGGGCAGAGGAAAATAAATGACTTTATGAAGATCACCTTTACAGATAAATTCTGTTTAATCAAAGCAAACTGCAAGCATGCAATGAACTAATCCAGAGATAATTGAAAAGGTTTTATTTAAATAACCACAAACTGCCCCGCCTCCCTACCTCTCAACCAATCAGTACCTGAAGGCTACATTTTATGGTAGTAACTTAAATAATGAATAAGTGATGCCCTGGGCCTCAGGGCACTCGTGAGCTCTCCTAGATCACAGGTCCCAATTTAGTTCATATTGCGGCTTTTGTAGTCTTACCCAAAAGCAACTTACAAAAGGAATTTCGTCTTTTTTGTCAAACATTCCAAGCAATTACAATGTGATATTTCTCTCTCTCCCTCACTCGCACCCTCTCTCTCCTTAGCTTTAGCTTTGTGCTTGTTTGTTTTATAGATTAAACCTAATTTTAATATATCTGTAAATCTTTCTCTACGGAAAGGACAGATTGCTGATCTGTATGCAAATGATATACCGGCCTGCCTTAAAAATTTAAGGTTGACTTTGAATTGACCTCATACTTTATCTCTCAGTGGAGATCTATGAAAAGATATTTATAATACCTGTGGACATTGTGTACGATACCAGGGGGAGATTTCCTCAATAGCAGATGAACAGCAGAAACATAGGCAGACTGAAATGTGGCAGATATATGTAAAAGGCAGGTTGAAACTGATTTGTGTAGCTGGATATTGCTTACTGTAGTTCTCTGTGGTTTCTGTCTCGGATACCTAAAAATGCTATAAGTTTCTGCAAAAATAAAGAATACAAAACTAAAGAAAACACACAGATGGTAACATACCAATTGAGTCCCCAGAAGTTTATAACATAAATTTCATTTCTTTCTAAATATAGCACTATGTTGAGGATGACAAATAATTTTTATCATGACCTTTGTCTAACCTGAGGGTAAGCCACAAAAATCTCACTCATGTTGGAAGTTCATGGGCTTTAAAATACCTACCCCAGTGCACATCAGTTTTCAGCATTAGCTGAGACTTTCTTTGTTTTATTTTTTGAAACTCTTTTCACATTGCCTTAAAAATTAGAATAGACAGAGCAGAACATTGACCTGGGATGAAATATGGATTTTTTTACGTTTCTCTCAAACTCAAATTTTATTAAGGTTATTGAAAATAAGATCACTTCACTTATAAATGCCAGAAAAACCCAAAGGATAAAATTGCCTGAGATTAGCATACCTATTCTTATCCTACAACAAACATTTCTCATTCCAAACCTCAGTGATTTCTTGGACCACACTATTTCAGAGCTACATTTTTCTAGTGTTTAGTTTTTATTTCCACAGTAGCATGTTAACTGTCTTGTACTCTCACATGAGAATGTTGAAATTCTCCAGGTCATCAAGAAAGTGGGTGGAGCAGAGTCTTTTAAGGGTCAAATGTTAATCTTTTCCCTCAAAGCTGTGTTTTTCAACCTTTTTTTTTTTTTTATCTCGTGGCACACTTAAACCTATAGTTAAACTTCTACAGCACTCTTAAATTATGTTGATAAAAAAATGGCAAAAAAAAAAGAATATACTTACTGTGCTTTGAACTTCTTCCAAGAATAATTTAATTAATAGTCTTTAAAAATGTTTGTGGCACCTAAGATCCTCTCACAGCACACCAAAGTCCCATCGCACATGCATTGAAAATCACTGCCTTAAAGCTTTGTATTCATTGGCTCACAGTGGAGCATCCGAAGTGCTGAGCCTGAGTACCCCAGCGGGACCTCACATGATGGTAAAGTGATGAAAGATGAGGCCCTCCTTTCTATGCCTTTTGTCTCCCTCTGAGAGACCCCTCTACCCACCCTCTCTTTCATCTCCAGGGCTCTCATGTTCCCTTTTATTTTCTCTATTAGATAGAATAGTTTCTCAAGAAACTATCTAAAGTCAGTCTCATTCACCAAGGGCCTAGCTGGTTAGTAGAGTTTCAACAAATGTTTGTTGTTGGGTGAATAAATAGCAGAAAGAATCATATACATTCCAGGTTGAGGAGGCTAATTAGAAAGAAAGATCAAAGCAAGGAAACAAATCAGACTCGTGTCTTCCACCTCTAGTCTTTTCTAGCAAGCGGGAAGAAATGTGGCTAAGAAAAGCCAACATGTCTGAGGAGCAGAAGAAAAGGGTGAAATGGCAGGAGAGGGTAGAAGTTTCCAATAGAAATCAAATTATTCTAATACCTTTCCCTGTGTCTGGCCTGATATTATTATGGAGGGCAAAGGACTAGGCAGAAGAGAAATAATCATAGCATGATGATGTGGTGGTGATACAGGGTCCCCCCATTCAAGGCTGTACGGGGGACCCCAGTTTTCCTAGGTTTAGGCAAGTTCAAGAAGGGAACACCCTGACCTTGTGCCCTGAACTGGAGGGACTGCGTTCATTCCTTTGTCAATAACACTCATTAAAGATGAAAACATGTTTCTATTTGCCAAGTTCTGGCCAAATGAAATTCTCAAGACCTAGTACCCTTAGATAAAGAGCCCACATAGATAGGGTTACCAGACGTCCCGCTTTTGGCGGGACAGTCCCAATTTTTAACAATTTGTCCCGTGACCTGCAGCATTTTAAAAAGTCCCAAAAGAATGCACGAATGGGCGGGAGAACAGGAAGGGAATATACAGTTTTCGGCTGCCATGTGGCTATTTCGCCAGGATATGAGTTTTATATTATTTTTGTTAATTTTATAATGTTAAACTGTAATAATAACAAATAATTGTTGAGAAGTGATTAT
>CAUYQV010019042.1:0-33139 GCA_963574575.1 Galagoides demidoff
TCCCAGCTACTTGGGAGGCTGAGGCAGGAGACTCGCTTGAGCCCAGGAGTTGGAGGTTGCTGTGAGCTGTGATGCCATGGCACTCTACCCAGGGGGATAGCTTGAGGCTCTGTCTCAAAAAAAAAAAAAAAAAAAAAAGAAAGTATCAAAAACAGATTAGACCTTGAAAAAGAATAAACTTCAGAGCTAGAGAATAAAGTTCTTGATTTAACCCAGGTAGTTAAAGAGGCAGAAAGCTTAACAGTTGCTTAGAGAACTATGGGACTTAATGAAGCATCAAACATATGAATAAAAGGGATCCCTGAAGGGGAATAAGATTGTCTGAAAGGAATAGAAGTCATACTTGAGACTACCATAAATTAAAACTTCGCAAGTCTTACTAAAGATTCCAATATACCCCTTTTAGAAGTATATCAAAACCCTTTTTAGAAACATATCAATTCAAACAGAGCTTCTACAAGACACATTGTAATGAACCTGTCCAAAGTCAAGATGAAACAGAAAATTCTGCAAGTAGACAGGAGTAAGCATCAACTGCCCTATAGAGGGAACAGCAAACTCTTCAACTCAAGAAGTGAATGGTCATCTACCTTCAACATTCTTAAACAAAACAAATTTCAGCCCAGAATTCTGTATCTTGCTAAATGAACCTTCAAAATTGAAGAAGTCAAATCTTTTATGGATGTGCAAACTCTGAGGAAATTCACCACAACAAGACCATCTGTACAGAAAATACTTAGACCTATTCTCAACATTGGCCATCACAATGGACCACCAGCAAAGTAAACACAAGCTAAAGGTCAAAACATAGCTTCCACAATGGTGCGAAGGATAGAATTATACAAGGGACATTCACGACATTCACAAAATAAGACAAAGTGAATTTCACCACACTTATCAATTATCTCAATAAATGTCAATGGATTGAATTCCCCACTGGAAGAGGCACAGGATGGCTGACTAGATAAAAGAGCACAAGCCATAAATATGTTGTCTTCTGGAAATGTACCTAGCCTTGAAGGACAAATCAAGACTCAGGGTTAAGGGATGGAAAACAGTATTTCAAACAAATGGAAATCAGAAGAACAGAGGGGTTGCAATCTTATTTTCAGATACAAGCAGATTTAAAGCAATTAAAGTTAAGAAAGACAAAAATGGACACTTCATACTGCTCAAGGGAAAAAACAAGAAGACATTTCAAATTTAAACACGTATGCACCCAACTTAAATATTCCCAGATTTGTGAAACAGACCTTGATTGGTCTGAGCAATCTGATAACTTATAACAAAATAATATCTAGGGACTTTAACACTCCTCTTACAAAACTGGACAGATCCTTTAAATAGAGACTAAACAGGGCAGTGCCTGTGGCTCAAAAGAGTAGGGCGCTGGCCCCATATACCAGAGGTGGTGGGTTCAAACCCAGCCCTGGCCAAAAACTGCAAAATAAATAAATAAATAGAAACTAAACAAAGATACAAAAATTTAAATGTGACCCTAGAACAAACAGGATTAATGAACATACACAGAACACACCATCCCAAACACACATTTTTCTTGTCAGCCCATGGAACATACTCCAAAATAGATCACATCCAAGGGTACAAATCAAACCTCAACAAAATTTTCAAAAATTGAAATTATACCATGTATCATCTCAGACCACAGGGCAATAAAGGTAGAACACAACTCCAATGAAAATTTTCATCCCCAAAGAAAGGCATGGAAATTAAACAACCTTATGCTGAATGATAGTTGGGTTCAGGACTAGATAAAGAGGAAATCATTAACTTCCTGGAGCATAACAACAATGAAGACCCAAGTTGCCAAAACCTGTGGGATACAGGAAAAGTGGTCTTACAAGGGAAATTTATCACATTAGATGCCCATATTCAAAAAACAGAAAGAGAGCATATCAACAAATTCATGAACTATCTTATGGAACTGGAAAAAGAGAAAAATCTAATCCCAAACCCAGGAAAAGAAAAGAAACAAAATTAAATCAGCGATTAATTAACTAGAAATCAAAAGAATCATTCAGAAAATTAATGAAACAAAAAGTTGGTTTTCAGAAAATTTAATAATATTGATAAACTGTTGGCCATATTAACTAGAAACAGAAAAGTAAAAGCTATAATAACCTCAATCACAAATGATAAAGTGGAAATAACAACAGATGCCTCACTGATACAAGAGATTATCTCTGAATACTACAAGACACTCTATGCCCAGAAATTTGATAATATAGAGGAAATGGATCAATACTTGGAATCACACCCTCTCCCTAGATTAAACCAAGAAGAAATAGATCTTTTGAAAAGACCAATTTCAAGAACTGAGATTGAAGAAACAATAAAAAATATCCCAACAAAAAAATGCCCTGGTCTGGATGGCTTTACACCAGATCAAACATTAAAAGAACTTATTATATCCATACTGCAGAAATTATGCCAAAAAATTAAGGGAGGAAGGAATCTTCCCCAATACATTCTAGGAAGCAAACATCACCCTGATACCAAAACCAGGAAAAGATCCAACTAAAAAGGAGAACTGCAGACCAATTTCACTAATGAATATAGATGATAAAATTCTCAATGAAATCCTAGCCAATAGATTATAGCTATCCATTAATAAAATTATACAACATGATCAAATAGGTTGTTTCATCCCAGGGATATAAGGCTGGTTTAACATATGAAAGTCCATAAACACAATTCACCATATCAACAGAAACAAAAGCAAGGACCGTAGGATCCTCTCGATAGATGCTGAAAAAGCATTTGATAATGCTAATTTGATAATGACTAATTCTTAATCACTTAAAAATATTCCAATTCTTAATCACTTAAGAATATAGGCATCAGTGGCACATTTCTTAAACTGATTGAAGCCATCTATAACAAATCTGGAACCAGAAAATATTGTCCTCTATCACTTCTATTCAACAAAGTGCTGGAAGTTCTAGCCAATACAATCAGGCAAGAGAAGGAAAGAAAGAGCATCCGAATGGGGGCAGACAGGGTCAAACTCTTGCTCTTTGCCAGTGATATGATCTTATACTTAGAGAACCCCAAAGCCTTGACCATAAAACTCCTGGAAGTGATCAAAAAATACAGTAACATCTCAGGCTATAAAACCCATGTCCACAAATCAGTAGCCTTTGTATACGCCAATAAAAACCGAATTAGGAGGCTAATCAAGAACACAATTCCCTTCACAGTAGCTTCAAAGAAAATTAAATACCTAAGACTATGACCAACAAACGAGGTAAAGGACCTCTATAAAGAAAACTACTAAACTCTAAAAAAAGAAGTAGCAGAAGATATTAACAAATGGAAGAACTTACTATGCTCTTGGCTGGTAAGAATCAACACTGTTAAAATGCCTATACTGCCCATAGCAATCTACAGATTCAATGCAATCCCCATTGAAATGAAGCATCATACTTTCAAGATTTGGAAAAAAATAATTCTTCATTTTGTATGGAACCAGAAAAGTCCATATAGCCAAGGCAAATCTTAGTTTAAAAAAAACAAAGCTGAGGGTATCACCCTACCAGATTTTTGGCTATACTACAAGGCCATAGTGATCAAAACAGCATGGTATTGTCACACAAATAGACATTGACATTTTACCGAATACAAAACCATGAGATGAAACTAAAATCTTACAGCCACATGATCTTTGATACCAAACAAGAACAGACACAAAGGAAAAGAATCCCTATACAATAAGTGGTGTGGGGAGAACTAGATAACCACATGTAAAAGACTGAAACTAGATCTGCACCTCTCACCATTTACAAACACTGATTCAAGATGTATAAAAAAGATTTAACTCTAAGGCATGAAAAAACAAAAATTCTCGAAGAAATTGCAGGGAAAACACTTGAGGATATCAGCCTGGGGAAAAAAATTATGTGGCAATTGCAACAACAAAAATAAACAAATGGGACTTAATTAAACTGAAAAGTTTCTGTAAAGCTAAGGAAAGAACAACTAAAGGAAATAGACAACCTTCAGAATGGTAAAATATATTTGAATATTATGAATCAGAGTAAAGCTTGATAACCAGGATCTATTAAGAACTCAAATTAATCCACATAAAAGACCCAACAATTCCATATATCACTCAGCAAGAGACATGAATAGAACCTTCTCTAAAGAAGACAGATGAATGGCTAACAAACATATTAAAAAATGTTCATCATCCCTAATCAGAGAAATGCAAATCAAAACTACCCTGAGATATCACCTAACCCTAGTGAGAATGGCCCACATCACAAAGTCTCAAAGCTGCAGGTGCTGATGTGGATGTGGAGAGAAGGGAACGCTTTGACATGGCTGATGGGATTGCAAACTAATACAATCTTTTTAGAAGGAAGTATGAAGAATCCCCAAAGAACTCAAATTACACCTCCCATGTGATCATGCAATCCCATTACTATGCTGAGAGAGAGAGAATAAATGAGGCTAAAGTACTATACCCCAAAAATACAGGAGCCCTATCTCTTGATAAAAGTAAAAATGAAAGTTAAGAAACAAACCAACCAAACAAATTAGCAAGAACCAAAACACATCTATAAAAAACAACGAAAAGCTCTAATAACCAAAAATAAGCAACCTCAGCAACAAATAAAGAACAAAAAAGAAAAAAAATACAAACAACAACAAGAATAAAAAAGAAAAACATATTTTGTATTAACCTGAATGGAGGCAGAACACATTTTTCTTAGTAAAGCATCAAAATAATGGAGAAGCAAGAATCTGATGTATTCAATTCTAATATGAAGGCAGTAGATGAGCTAATACAGGGGTGTAGGGGAATAAACAAATGGGGAGAGGGGAGGAGGGAAGGAGATAAGCAGTCACAGTGTATGGCACACCTCTTTTAGGTGGGACACAATTATAAGAGAGACTTTATCTAGCAAATGAAATCAGTGTAATCTAATTCTTTGTACCCTCAATGAATCTCAAACAATAAAAAATAAAGTATTGGTTTAAAAAATGATAGAATGCCCACCCCTAGCTGTCCTAAGTAACCACTAATCTACTGTATATGTCTCTTAGACTTTACTATCGTGAGCATTTCATAGGAATAAATTTATATATATGACTACCTTTTTCACTTAGCATAATGGTTTGTTTCTCCTTTTTAATTTTTTTTTTTTTTAGAATAGTGTTGATTTTCAGAATAGTTGGACCAATAATACCAAGAGTTCCTGTCCCCAGTACAGAAAATCTCTCATGTTACTAATATTGTATTTAGTACGGCACATTTCTAACAATTAATGAACAAGTAGACATTGTCATTGACTAAAATCAACACGTTATTTACATCTCCTTTTCTCCTTAATGACCTCTTTCTCCTTTGGGAGCCAGTTCAGGGCTCCATGTGAAACTTTCTTGTTTCCAAGTCTCCTCTTAGCTGGAACATTTTTTCAAATTTTCCATATTTTTAAAAATTTATTTTCTAATTGTGGAATAAAAATCAAATATGGTGTGAAGTGTGATCATTCAAAATATGCACACATTGTGGAATACCACAAGTACATTGGGGAGTGCCAGAATTGAGTTAATTAACATATGCATTACCTCACATACTTATTTTTGTGGTGAGAACAATTAAAATCTACTCTCTCGGTGATTTTCAACTATACAATACACTGTTAATAACCATAGTCACCATGCAGTACAGCACTTTTTAGTAGATGGGTTCACATAAATTACTATGTCATGTACTAAAGTTGGAAAATATACATTTGTGTCTTAAATAAATGAACAAGTTGGGTGTTTACTGCCCCCACATTGACTTCAGTGTCAAAGACTATGCCAACATGAAGACTTGGAATGACAAAAAGAGAGAACTGTCAGGGAAGCTACACCTACAGGTCACTCAGGGTACACTGTGATTTAATGGAGACAAACACTTAATTATTTGGGAAAATCATGTTTTCCAGAACAAAATGCTTTCCTCTGGGGTGATTGCAGTTGCATGTGGGGGTTGAGCATGGACTGGTTTCACAGACAAGGCTGCTTGATCAATGGTCACCTGGATGGCGACCTGGGCCCCTGTTCTTGTCTGTGGTTCATCCTGTTCTGACACTCTGAGGGTGAATAATTCACTTATGGTGTCTCTAGCAGTGGTCAGTGTGGAGCAACCACTCCAGTGGCGTCAGTAATAGGAATGGTGGTGATTGCAACTGGGATCAGTCCTGGGACTGCAACGTGTCCTTGGAGGTCCTAGGGAATGTGATTTGCTTTATGTGACATTACAGTAAGTCAGTGTGAGGGCTTGGCTTGGTATGGAGTGGCTGGGAAGGTAACAGGGGCTGAGAGTTAGGAGGTCTTATTCTAACTATGTGCCTTAAACCTGGGACTCAGTTTCCTTGTTTATAAAATGGCATCAATAGCAGGGGTATCAAGATAATTCACACAATTACTCTCAATCAAGCTGCTGTTCATTGCTTTTAGGAGATGATTAACTAGCAGCGGTTCTCAACCTGTGGGTCTCAGTGTCATTGGACTGTATTAAAGGTTTGCAGCATTAGGAAGATTGACAACCATTGCGCTAACGATTCTAGCTGTCAGGGGCAGGAGTGAAGGAGGACATAGAGACAGGGAAACAGCAGAAAACAGAGTAAAGAAGAAAAATAATGCAAACAAAGACCACAATGGGATATCACCTAACTCCAAAGAGAATGGTTCATACTAAAAAACCACCAAACAACCGATACTGGTGTGGATCTGGAGAGAAAAGATCTACTGCTGGCCAAGACAGCAAACTAGTATAATCTCTGTAGAAAACTGCATGGGGATATATCTCAAAGCACTTGAAGTAGATCTACCATTTGATCCAGCATTCCCACTGCTGAGATTTATAGCAGCACAATTCAAAACTGCAAAGACATGAAACAACCCAAGTGCCCACCAATACATGGATTAATAAAATGTGGTATATGCATACTATGAAGTATCACTCAGCCATAAAGAGAAATGACAATCTAGTATCTTCTGTGAAAACCTGAATGGATCTGGATATCATTCTTCTAAGTGAAACATCACAGGAATGGAGAACCAATCACTTGTACTCAATACCAAGTTGATCTGATCTATCAACACTTAAGTACACATATGGAAGTCAATCTATATGAAAATCAATCCAGGAGAGGGGGAAGAAGGGGATAGGTAAATTCATACCTTTCGGGTCCAATGCAGATTATCTGGGTGGGGGGCAAACATGTCCTTGACTCTATTTGTGCAAAAAACACAATGTACCTCCTAGTATCCTGAAATAAAAAATATTCATTGAAATATAAGGAGGTACTTATGTAAACTACACCTCAATAAAGTTGATTTAAAAAAAAAAAAACCAGTACCATTAAAGTTGTAATTCACCTTGAACCTGGTTAAATAAGATCTTTTCCCTTGACACTCTCAGGTGATTAGTCTCATTGTGGGAAGTGGGACACTCCTTGTCTTCCCACCAAATCCTTCCAATAAATACCCCCTCACCTCTACACAGTCCTATCTTGTAAGAGTGGATGCTGAAGTAGAGCAGCACTAAGGTAGAAAGAATAATGTGAATCATTATAATTTTTAAGATTCTCTATCCCTGATTATAGACAAGTCTGTCCAAAATAATTAAGATATTATCTAGTCACATGATTTCCAATGTTTCCTGTACTTGTATTAAAGTACAAATCTTAATTTTCTATTAAAATGCTGTATGATTTTTTTCAAGTTCTCTAGCAAAAAAGATTAAAGTGTTCTTGCTTCACAGGCCTTATTCCAAATTTAAGTCAAAGTATTGACTACATTTTTCAAAAAACAATTTCAATCTTCCATCTAAATATGCTTATTTGTTCCTTAACTGTGAAAAAAGAAGGAAGGAAGGTATCTGTTCAGAAGGAAGAATTTTGAAGAGTATGCAATATACAAATACATATAAAGTTTGAAAGTAAAATCAGAAATATAAATTACTATATCCAAAATAAATGAAATTATATAATTATATATGTATTAACATTCCATATCATATAATATACATATAAAACTTATGTGAAAATATAACATTCGATTATAGAATGTGTAATTGTATTATCTGATAATTATATACACACGCCTAAATAAATGTCACTTGTTGGGTTTAAAGGTCGGTGACTTTATAAGCAGTGTGAATGTGGAGCATTTCGTCACCTTTTGTGACTGCAGAGCCACAGAGCCTCTCTCCGGCTGCGGCTGGACTGGGCTGACCCCCCAGCGAGCTGGAGCTGGGTGAGGACGTGGCGGCGACGCAGGGGCAGGAGGGCTGCAGGCTGGGAAGGGACCAGGCGGCAGGTGGGAACCTTGGGCAGCTGCTGAAGGCCGCGAGCCGGACAGAGGCGGCTGGAGGAGCTGCGGGGCCGGGACCAGGGGACCGCACAGGAACGGAAGCCAAGGCGAGATGCGCCGACCGCTGTCCCAGCGGAGGGCGAGGCCACGGGAGACCCCGAAACACCAGGGGGAGCCTGAGCCACGCTGAGGGGAAGACGCGGCAACGCCGGGACCCGCGGTGGCAAAGCCCGCGCGAGACGGAGGCGCCGGGGCCGGAGTGGGCCCATGGAAGGCCCGGCCCCGTCCTGCCGCAGGACCCGGAGCACCAGCCCGCCCAGGGCTCCTCACCCTCCCGGGGCTGCCGCCTCCTTCCAGGCCGAGGCGCCTCCCCAGTAGCCGTGGGACACCGGAATCACGGTGGCCCTAGGCCTCCTTCAAGTGAAGAGGAAATGGTCGGACTTACCTTGGAGTTGTTGAGGGCTCAGGTCACACGGAACCAAAGACAGAGTCGTTTCTGCTTTGTCTTTGACCACCGGGACCAGGTCCTGCAGACCCCAGGGGAAGGGTGGGTCGAGGAGGACTCCAGGCTTCTCTGCGCGGCGGGAGGTTTCCAGAGTGTGCAGGGTTAGGGACAGGGAGCAGTGTAGACAGGGTTTGGGGTGAGGGACGTCACCGGCCCTCTCTTTCCTCTCTGAGTTCATGGGGCCACAGGACAGGGAGAGAAAGGCCTTAACTGGCTGTCTGCGCTGGTCTGAAACTTACCTGCGAGGGAGGAAAACCAGATGGCGGGTGGGTGGGCTGTTGTAACTTGCAGAAGCTGGAGCCATCGGGCATGCTGGCACCTCGGGACCAGGACACGAAGGTCTCCTTCTGCTGTATTGGCTCTGCCGGTTGTGCTGTCCTCCTTTTCTGTTCCTCAATAGCCCTTTAGCTGCTGCGTGTAACAAGTGATGGTGATTTGCTTCCGGAGTTTCCTACTTTGGCACAGTCGTAGTTAACCTTTCATATACTAAACAAAATCGAATAATTCATGTTTTGTACTTTCATCATGGTTCTCTTATTACATAAATATTAATATTTCTTAAGTCCCTCTCATGGGATAGGAAATATTTTATTTCCTGGAGATGCAATGATGAATAAAATAGACGTGCTCATATCCGTTTGGAAATTACCATGTGAGTTGAGACAGTAGATAATCAAACATATACATTAATATGGTAGTAAATTTTGTGTAAGTATAAGGTACTTTTGGTAGCAATTTTTCGTTTTTATTTACTGCTATATTACTTATATTTTTGTACTGAGTCTACTTTTGTGATTATTGAATTTTACCATGAGAAAAAAATTCAAAAATTAAATATCAAGTTTGTCCTTGTATTTCTAATAGATCGCTTTATGTTTTTTGTTTGTTTGTTTTTTGAGACAGAGCCTCAAGTTGTCGCCCTGGGTAGAGTGCCATGGCGTCACAACTCAGATCAACCTACAACTCCTGGGCTCAAGCGATTCTCCTACCTTGGCCTCCCAAGTAGCTGGCGCCCGCCACAATGCCTGGCTATTTTTTGGTTGCAGCCATCATTGTTGTTTGGCGGCCCAGGCTGGATTCAAATCCGCTAGCTCAGTTTTATGTGGCTGGTGCCTTAGCCGTTTGAGCCACAGGTGCTGAGCCTGCTTTATGTATTTAACTACCCGATTAATTTATGCCAGATACTGTATAGACTGGATAACATTTTCTCTTTTCATTCTTTGTGTATGTTAATGTAAAATTCCACCGACACTAATATAACTATTTCTCATTTATTGTTTATTGTAGTAACTAAAAATTGTAATTGTTTGCCATGATTTTCAAACTTTTCTTATTAAGTCAGAGTCTTTCTAATCATTGGAATGTAACCAGCATTGCATTTTTAAAGCTAACTCTGTAGCCTGTAATTTAGTGGACAGCATTAATGAATTTCCATTTAGCATAATGGCTGTTATAATTAACATTATTAATTTTACTTTATAGCTTATTACTCATGTGACATTAGTCACTTTTCATGCCAATTGATATTTGCTGTGACAGTTTAGTACTTATTTAACCTTTTTATAGTGAATAGCTCTCTTGTTTTGTTAGCTCTTATTTAGAACTTAAATCAAAATTTTCTAGATAATCTTTATCCATTATAATTATATTTAAATAAATTTATAGAAATGTAAAATATTTATAGATAAATGACATTTATATAGTCTATTCCATTTTTAATGAAATTTATATATAAATAATGGAATACAAATTTGAGTATGTATTAAAGCTTCATTACTAACCCCATCCTTCTCAATTTGTTATCTTTGTCAAACCTATAACTACTGTATTGTTTTAAATTTTTAAAACTATTTTTGAGGTGTTACTTTTATCTCAACATTGGACCCTGGTGTAGTTGATAGACAATATGTTCTCCAAACGTTCATATTTCCAAGACATCTTCACTTTGGCTGATTTCATCATGTAAGTGTTGTGGTCCTACTCTTCCTTTAGTGTGTTTTCTAGTGTCAAGATAGGAAAAAGGGTAACTCAATACTGTTATGATATTTATGCCTAAAAACATGTATTTTCTAATAAATCTAATCTAAAATTTCTTAAAGTATTTTAATCTGCGAAAATGGATTCCTACTAATCTCAAGAATTTTCTTCTTTTTTTCTATTTCTTGTTTTATTATTGGCTTCCTATACATGTCCCATTTTGTCTTCTGAATTAATTTGTCCAAGTTTTTAGCCCTTTCATTTTAGATTTCTAGCTTTTCATATTTTTTTGCCCAATGCTTGATGCTGTTCCTTGTACTTCATTTTCCAGGTCATGGACATGGTCTGTCCTCTGATTTAATACTATTTAATACTCTGCTTCCTTTGGTAGTTTCTGTGAATTTTTTTTAACCAAATTTAGTTAATTACAACATTGTGGAGAGATTATGGGTAAGAAAAAAATCAGTAAATTGGTGAAAAAGTTAGCAGGAATCACCTAAAAACTCAATTTTTTTAAAAGGCTGAAAAAATAGAGATAAAGAACTGCAGGATTATTATCAAAGGGACATGCTAAAATATGTGTAACTGAAATCCCAGAAGAAAAAGAAAAAATAATTAGAAATGTTTAAAGAAATATTGGCGCAAGTTGTTTTTTCCCTTACATATTTTACATAAAATTTTAAATCTAGATAACTCAAAAGGCAACCAATCAGGATGAAATCAAAACTAAGTCACAATAACAGCAATGAAAACATCTTGGCATATAAACTCCATACTGATGAAAAATATAGAAGAAAAGTAGAAAATATTTGAAGCAGTGAAAAGATTGCATTCTATATAGGAATACATATGAGTTACAGTATACTGCTCACTAGATGCTGTGGAAACTAGAAAAAAAATGAAATGACATTTAAAAATATTGACAGAAAATTACTGTCCAATTAGAATGATATTCTTGAAATATAATTTGCAACATTAAAGATAGTCTAACTATCAATCAAACACTAATTCAGAGAGTTTACTGCCAGTAGCCTGCATTATATGTATAATGTAGTCTTTCAGGCACAAGAATTAACACAAGATAGAAATTTGGATCTAACCATTTAATAAAGAATACTAGAAATAGAAAACATTACAGTATACATAAAAGGCTATTTTCTTATTTAATTTCTTTAAAGGGTAACTAAATAAAAATTAACAGGAATGTGTAGTGTGTTTCTACTTCATAGTAATTGCATAAAGAAAGGAAACATTAAATTAATGAGAGCATAATCATTAAGGCCCTTGTACTTCATTTAACAGCAGACACAATATTATAGGAAGATAGAGGGCAAGGATGAAAGGATAAGGATAAACATGGGGGCTTAGGTGGTGGAGGTGGCAGGTCTTGTTGGGTGCAAGACAGCAGCCCAAGTCCACAGTGGCTATCTCTGTCTTCTGGATCCACAGCCTGAGGGGATGCTTTCAGAGCCTGCAACTGCCTGCAGTTGTGTGGGTTGCTGTTGCCACCTCAGCCCTCCTATGTGCTGCCCACTCCCTCCACCAGCCCCAGCTCGCCTCTGACCTTGCTGAGATCAGGAATCAGGCAGATAAAAATCAACAGCATATCCCATCACATCTTAGGGATAAACCACCATAAGTTTTAATGAAAGGTCCACCAGCAGTAGCCAGGCATATTGTCCAGTGTGACTGGGGGTATATTCATGTTACAAAGGGGGCCGTTGGTGCCACCATTGGTGGTGTGACTTGGATTAGTGGAAAGAGTCTGAAAGTGACCAAAACAGCTGTTACAACTATGCCTTCCCTGGGAATAGAGCTGGGGAAAAGAGATAAGTCTGTTGTGGGAGACTTGACAGCTGTTGGGTCTGCTGTTGGAAATAAAGTGCCCTTAATGGGAAAGAAGAAAGACAAATCTTACTAAAATATTGAGATACACTTGCTCTCCACAGTATTATGATGCCAGTAGCATTGAACTGTTAAATGATGGGTAGGCTATAACCAAGTCACATGTTTTGGATATTTATTCTAAACTGCTGTGTTGAAAGTATTGATGAGTGACTTTCATCTATTAAGTCACTCTGTATAATTAAGAGATAAGCACAGTGTACGAATGTTTCTCATACTTAAGTTTCAGTTTTTTATCTGATAAAGGTTATACTTATTCTGTTGTAACTGAAGATGTAGTATGTTTAAATATTTACTATAAGCCTTTCAGTTTGACTAAAAATGTGAAAGTTGAACTTTGTAGATGATCTTTACAGTTCTAAATGTATAATGTCCTCAGTTACTCATTGCACCTTAGGAAGACAGCCTTGAACTACATAAACTGTACCTTTGATGTGCCTAATAGTTTCAGGTGCCTTAGTTTTTTTTTTTTTTTTATCACCATAGTTGATTACGTCAAGAGGCATTCTTTTCTTATTTAAGTTCCAGAAGTACCAGGAATTAGGAAAGTTTAAAAGAAAAGAGAAATGGTTTTATGATACTGTTAACCATCTTTTGTTAGATATTCATTTTATTAATTTAATCACTGATGCCTTACCCCTCAAAAAAAAAAACCATATTTTCTAATATCATTAAGTATGCGCAGTTCAGGCTCGGTGCCTGTGGCTCAATCAGCTAAGGCGCCAGCCACGTACATCTAAGGTGGCGGGTTCGAATCCCCAGCCCGGGCCCGCCAAACAACAATGATGGCTGCAACCAAAAAATGGCTGGGCGTTGTGGCAGGCGCCTGTGGTCCCAGCTGCTTGGGAGGTGGAGACAGGAGACTCACTTGAGCCCAGGAGTTGGAGATTGCTATGAGCTGTGATGCCATGGCACTCTACCCAGGGGGATAGCTGAGGCTCCGTCTCAAAAAAAAAAAAAAATGTATGCGCAGTTCTCAGAATTATCTATGGATTCTTTAAAAGATTATAAAACTACAGAACATATAAATTTTTTAAAAGATTGTAAAAAAAATTATGAAATTAATTTTCCCTCTTTAGAATCGCAGAAATAGTAAGATAAAGGTATTTCTCACTGTCATTAGATAAGATAGTGCTTGACTACTGTCTTGTCGGTAGTTGAAAACAAATAATATGGGGAGAAGGGGAAAGATGGCTGACTGGAGCCAGCTTTCAACAGAAGCTCCCATCCAGAGAGAAGGATTATGACCAGAAAGTACCCAACAATGCTGAAGACTGGGAGCTGAGCTGAAAGAGAAGAGTGATAACTGCACATAACCTCTGTTGGAGCAAGCTGTGACTCCAAGAAAGCAAATTTCAGGTACAAAACTCATTCCAAAGAAAGTATCCACGCCTTCCCCCAAGTGAGTTGGGTTTTTTTTTTTCATATTTTTTTCCCTCACTGTAGGTTTTCTATAGGCGAGTGATGAACTGAGGACCTCTTATCTCACCCCATAGAGTTGCAGGAAGTGCAGACTACTTATCCAGAGAGACCCTGCTGTGACCCTGAGCACTCTCTTGCCAAGCATAAAAGTTGAACTAACATTTTCCCTGCCATTTTGAACTTCCAGTCCACCCTCTCCAACTCCCCTGACGGTCCAGAAGCCTAACTCCTACAGAGATCAGAATTTCTGTGGTTCATTGCCAGGTCCAGGCAATGCAAGGGCCATGGTAGAAAAGCTACACTGTAACAGTGAGCCCAGCAGTAGTGCAGAAAAAGAGGGGAGGCAGTCAGGCTTGGCTCTTTGGAAGTGCAAACCAGCTGCAGGAGGAGGCTTGCTGGATCTGAGTGCACCACACCATGCTCCACTCTGCCAGAGCCACATGCCCTGCATTGCCCAGACAAAGCTTCCCTGCCAAAGGTGCCAGCCAGAGCTGTTCACTGCATGCCCCACCCTGCTAAAACCACGAACTGCACACACTGCCCTGCCAGAGCTACATGCCCCACCCTGCCTAGTCAGAGCCACCCTGCCAGAGCTGCACCCCGACACCTGCCCAGGCAGAGCTGCTTGCAGTGGGCCTTGCCCTCCTGGACCCACCCTGCCTGATATACCAGGCACCCCACCTTGCCAGAACTGGTCCAGGCACCCTGCCCAGCTATTGGAGCCGTGCATCCTGTGCTCCCAGAACAGATGCTACAGCCACCTCCCTGGCTATGGGAGCTACCTGGAAGCTGTGCAGGACACCTACCATGAAGATTCAGCCACAGTAGAGCGGTCCCACCAGGGTCTAGTCTTGGAGAGGCACCTCCCCAACTCTGAGGACTGCCTGAGGAAGCCAGACCTCGTCCTACAGGAACACCAGTGCTGCAGAGTGGCTGGGGCAAAGGCGTGGTGGCTAAGGGAGAATATCATTTGCTGACTTGTTGTTCTCAGGTTCAGACTGCTCTCAGGTGGAACCCTCCCCAGTTGCCATTGAGTACCAGAGGCAAGTAGGCCTCAGCTCCCCCAGCTGACTGGTGACAGAGGGTAGAGGCGAGGCCAAAGGGGCATTCACTTTCCTTTGACTCTGGCAGATGCAAAGCCCTGGCACATCTGCTTATTGGAGGGAGCAGGACCATGGCCCCATGAGGTTACCAGTGACTGGGCATGAAAAAGGTGCAAGGTGGGGAAAGAGATACCAGACCCCAGATCCAACTCTGCTACTGGGTGGGCCTTTCTGACTCCACAGAGCACCAGAATGAGCCACATTTGAGCATCCAGGGGTTCTCTCTATCTAGTTGCTGGAGACATTTCTAACTCTCTCACTTGAAAGTTGGTACTGACTGGGTCAATTGGTTTGGAACTCCTAACCTGTGCCAATCACCCAAGGCCCCTCTTGGGTGGTACCCTGGTTATGTGGCCATGAGAAGGGTTGATTTTCCTCTTTCAGTTGTTGTCAATGGAGGGTGGGATGTCTTAGTTGTTTGTATTTCTCCACAGCTGAGATTTCAACCCAGAGTCACTGATCCACTAGGATTGGAAAAAGACCACCTGAATACAAGACAGAGCCACCTAACCCTACCACATCAAGTAGGTACCCAGAGCCTCAGACTTTAATAATGTACAGGTTCTTTGCAAAGCTGTAGGGGGAAAAGCTACAGTCACCAGTCCCAAATCCTTGGCAAAGGGCTGGTTAACCACAACTACAGGAGCCCCCAATCTAATTTCACCTTACCTGCCCATCTAGCCAAACAGCGAAAAATAATCATGGGGCAGAATCAGTGGAAAATCTCTGGCAACATGAACAATAAGAGTATATCAACTCCCCCAAGAAATGACAAAACAGACACACCAGAGATGATCCCATTCATAAACAAATGCCAAGATGTCAGAAATCCAGTTCAGAATTTGGATGGCAAATAAGATCAACAGAATGGAGGTAAAGATGGAATTAGAATTTCAAGGACTAATTCAAAAATTATTTCAAGAATTTAATGAATTCAAAGATCAAATCACCAAAGATTTTGACACATGGAGATAAGAATTTGTAGCCCTCAAAGATCTGGAAAAATACAGTAGAACCCCTCAGTAACAGAATGGAGCCAACAGAAGAAAGGATCTCTGACATTGAAGAAGAAGCTTTTGAAAGCACCCAAATGCTCAAAGAGAAAAAGAAGTGGAGAGCAAAAATGGTTCATTCTATCAGAGAGCTCTGGGATAATTTGACAAAAACTAATATTTGCCTTACAGTAAGGAACTAATATATTCCTTACAGGAATTCCTGAAGATGACAAGGATGCTTCAAAAGATGCAGATGCTCTACTGCAACAGATAATTGAGGAGAACTCCCCACACATGGCAAGAGATTCTGAAATTCAAATAGCTGACAGTTTCAGAACCCCAGCATGACTTAACCTGAATAAGAGATCTCCTAGGCACATCATAATGAACTTCACTAAAGTTAATATGAAGGAGTGCAGACAGTAATCTATTCTGTCATCACATTGGGGAGCTCCCCCTCTCAAGGTAAATGTAGCCACACTTTCCAATCTCTTTTAATTTGTTTTGAAGAGGATAAAGTCAAGTTTCTATCTCTAGGAAACATGTTTTAAAATTTGTTACTATGTTCATGTGATTTACCTTACAAGAGAACTGTATTCTTTTTCAAAAAATGCTGGTACTGTTTCACTGTTGAGGTAGAGTATGACTTTTGGTTTATGATTGTAAGACTGTTAGGATCCTAGCAAGTCAGTAGTAGTTTTCTGTAATATGAGCACTGTGGACTCCCCTATTGTCATTAATCACACAAATAATGATTCCAAGAAGTAGCCTATCAAAAAATAATGGCTAATGTTTTCTCTTTTTAAATAAACCAAAAAAACAAAAACAAAAACTGAAAGGATATGAATTTTCCACCAGTTATGTGGGAAATACAAAGCAACACCCAATAAAAGCCCACAGCAGCTTCATCTTTAGAATAACTCAGTGCATAGGCAAAAGAGAAAGATGTGTTAACTGAAATACCTCATTGAATATTATAGAACTACTGGTAAAATGCAGAAGACAGTGTTAATGTGTTTGGTAATGGTTATTACAAGGCAGTTTTCATGAAATCTTAAGTACTTCATTCTGTGTCTTAAAGTGACAGTTAATAAGTGAAATCAATCTAAATTTAAAGTTTAAAGGTACAGATGAAGGTAGGAAGCCACATGGAGGCTTCTGCTCAAGTCCAAGCAAATATTGCTGAACTACACGATGATTTGAGAAATCAGTCAGCCACCTGAGGGAGAAGTTGCTCACTGTCAGATAAAGCATGCCCAGTCTTAGCTAATAGACCTTTTATTCTCATTGCTACAATAAGGGTAAAGTAGCCAGTTCTCCTACCCAAAAATATGAGTACATAAACGTGGCTGAGGTCCACTGTTAACATCACTGTGGTCCAACAGAACATGCCATTTTTAAGTATACTATACATGTTAAACTTTCCTGTAAGATGCTCTACTTTTCAAGTGCAGTCTCATTTCTGCAGTCTCCAGGGTGACAAATACCAATAAATGTGTGAATTAATTTTTGAAAATAGATCTGGATGTTGTAAATAGATGTGTATTTTGTCTGTCCTCTCCCTCTTTGAATCTTTATCAACATTTTCTCTCTCTTCTGTTTGCAAAATACATTTGTTTAAGAGCTTTGGTAACACTCTCCTTATCAGTAACTGTAGCCTGCTTGCACTAGAGAATGTAAAGAGAGAATTATGTTCTTACATGGCAGTCTGGAGAAGGAGCAATATGCCACTGTATAAAACTGAATAAAAATTCCTAATTTGTACTTTCTTTGTGAAATAAGATGAAGGGAGATTTAAAAGATATATATTTTGTCAAGGGGAAAGAAAGTAAAACTGCCAGTTTTATACCAGTAGCTTAGAATCTCAGCAATTCTTATTCTTGGCTAAGCTCCCTACCTAGTTTCTCAAGCAGACAGAGTTGAGAACCCATTGCTGGAATCCTGATAACAACAAGTCACAGTGATGGAGCATCTGCTTGGCCACAGGCAAGTTCAGCAGCTACAGATGTGACCAAGCCATCAGTTCACTGTTAACTACAGAAACAATTACTTGTATTGAAATATACATATATTGTAGAGAAACCTATAAGCAATGGAAGGTAAAGAAAAATTACAGAACGGAAAGTGATATTTGAATGGGCAAAGAGAGTTGAAATAGTAGGCTTTTTAAAAGATAATTATTAGTTCAGATCTATCATATTTTTTAGTTTATAATAGTGCAACCAACTCTTAATTTTCCACAGTAAATGAATTAGGTGTAACTGGATAAATAATTAATCAATAACTGGATAGTTAATCCAGTAATGAGTGATAGGTAAGCCACAAATATAATTTTATTTAGGAGTCTCATTTTATATTCTCATTGAAACTTTTCTTTCTTATAGGAATGCTTACTAATTAAAAAAATTATTTGAGTTGTTTATTAGTTTTATTTTGCATGTATGACTGTATTATTGAATAATGATACAGAAAGACAGACAGCAATCCAGAAGAGGAAATACAAAAGCCTGAAAAATGCATGGAGTAGAGAAAGCATCCCTAAATAGTTAAGAGTAGGCGGTATTGAAATTGTTCTCAAGCCTTTTTATAAAAATGAGATCTGAAATCACCAAATGTAAATCTCTGAACAGCATCCTAGTGTTGCTATCTTTTGGACTGATGTTAAGAATGCCTCTCATTCTTTGCTCATGTTGCTCGTTTCTTGTGGATTTGTCTTTGTAATGTTTTTTGACAATCACTTCCCTAAAGACTTCAAAACTAGTTGAACCTGGGTCTAATAATAGAAAGTAAGTCTTTAATCATGGATAGTTTACTTGGGTTCTTGTTATATTAAAAAAGAAAATATTTTATTTGCACTACTGAATAGTAAGAGTTCATTGTTTTCCTTGTTCTTTTCTTTGAAATCACAACATAGGACTTTACTACAGATGAAGTACCATTATAAGCATTTTCAGCTCTGGTCCACAAACGAAGGATAAAAATGGTTTGGTGTATTTTTTTGCCCTGCAGGGCTGTGAGCCAGCTTTACATCAGTTAACATGAAAGGCAAAATCAAAAGCAGCACCATGGAGCAGGAGGCATAGAAACTAATATGTTTGGGACCAAAACCATCTAAATTGGAAATTTCTAGATCAGAGACGGGCCAGATATTCTCTGGAGCAGTCATTGGTTGGTGCTTTAGAGTAATTATTTTGCCCCAATCCCCAACAATTAGGATGTAGACCCTGGGAATAAGCTGAGGGTGTTGCACTATTAGGGGAGGGTGACAGTAGGCTTATGGAAGATAAAATATGGGTTTTTATGCAAAATTTCCATCTGAGGATTTTTACATTTAACATTTTTTAAGACATTTTAAAGAGTAAAAAAAAAAATTAAGTGTATCTAGTTGCAGAGTATGCACACACATCTTGAATGACTTTATTTTTATTGTGTAAACTGTTGAACACATGACTGTGATGCACAAATTCTTTACTTGTAAGAAGTCTATGCATTTCACAGTGACTTATTTTATGATTGGGTAATGAGACAGTTATACATTCAACTGTCATTATTTTTAAGTGCTTTGATTTCTTTACAGTTATTACAAAATTGTATTTATTTTATACAAATAGATTTTTGTTTTTCTGATGCCGTAATGTTTACTTCAACCTGTTGAACTTTCTTTCTTTCTGTATCTGCATGTTGTAACATGTGATAAGAATGAACATAAAGGCTGTGGCAACCGTAATTAATTTTTGTAAAGGGCTGGTCACATGTGGATATGGTTTATGAATGCATTGGAGATGATTTTTTTTTTTTGAGACAGAGTCTCATTGTGTCACCCTTGGTAGAGTGCCATGGCATCACAGTTCACAGCAACCCCCAAGTCTTCGGCTTAAGTGATTCTCTTGCCTCAGCCTCCCAAGTAGCTGGGACTACAGGCACCTCCCGCAATGCCTGGCTATTTTTTTGTTGCAGTTTTTTAGCTGGCCCAAGCCAAGCTTGAACCCACTACCCTCAGTGTATTTCGCTGGCACCACAACCACTGTGCTATAGGTGCCAAGCCCGTTTGAGATGATTTTAATAACCAGATCATCCTTTTCAGGAATTTAGATGTGAACACCAAAAGAAACATTTTCTCAACAAAAATGTAACAGCTGGTTCTTTTTTTTTTTTTTAACCTAGAAAATAATAAAGTTGATTCCGTCTCCCAAGTCCTGGCTGAAATATCTCTTAGGGCCAATATTTACCCCTAGACAAAGAACCCATGCAGGAGACCTCTGACTTGGGTCTCCTCCCTGCTGCCAGTTGGTCTGGCACTCTCCACTCCCTCTTCATGCTTCTCTATCCAACAAGATCCCATTTTATCACTGATCTGTGCCTAGTGGGCTCACACCTTGAACCCCCAAGACCACCACACCATAGGCATCATTTATGATGTCTTTCCATTGTTCCCCTAAGTTTCACATGGCCACTTGGCAAAGATGGCCAGCAAGGACTGGACATGTGTCCAAGACAGAAAGCAGAAAACCTGGAATTTTCAGTCTCTCTCTGAATAGCCAGGGGACAAAATTGGAGCAAGGAATGAGAGAGGATACCCGAGAAGGGTGAGGTCTAAAAGAATAGGACTTCTCAAGGATACCACAAGGATACATCTGCTGGATCCTCTCCATGGTAGCACAGCTCTTGGGAATTTGTAGACTTAACTTCCTGGAACTTGAAAACTTCTATGAAATCCTGTGGGGATACTGTAGTTCTGTGGGGTCTGGAACAACATCTCCACTTGATTCAAACTGACCAATGAGAAAGGTACCTCTGAGGTGAACTTTCTGACTGGATATTAAAAGGGAAAGACCAAGCCAGTTGGAGAATGCAGTCATTTTGAATTCTTCTATGCCATAAGCTCCGCTGGCTGAAATAAAACACTTCCTCTTATAAACATGTTTTTTGGGTGCCCTTTCTCTCCATTGGGCCTAATCTTCCAGCAACATTTTTGGTTCCCTGACTGAGAAATGAGATCATACACAAAGAGAACATGCACCAGGTAGTTGCCACCAATCCACTGGACACCCACATGGGGATCCCCTGATCAGCCTGGGCGATGTGAATCACTGTCACAGCCTTCCTGTGTGGATGCCTTGACTGAGTGGAGGAAGAATCCCCTTGGTGGGTCTTCAAGGAGTCAAACACCTGGAGGAACTGGCATGCAGGAACTGGTACCTGCACTAGGAGATATCTAAGGCAAGGTACAATTAATCTGGAGTTCCCAACATTTGGATAGAAGTTGGGGTCTGATCAACCCCTGGGTTTTAGATCACAACAGGCCTGGTAAGAAGTGTATGAGAGTGTGGATGTGTTGTGACTGAGATGGACTTCCCCTCACAGGGCCTAGGGGAGTTTTGGTTAGCCTCCTATGGCTAAGTGGCAGTTGGAGTGAGAAATCAAGGCTGCCCAGGTTAAGAAATGGGTTGGAATTGTGTGCATGTAAATGCTTGGACATTGACTGAGACAGGTAACAATAGGTGGGGTTTCGCCCCCCCCTTCACAGGGTAAAACAATTGTGTAAGTGACCCCTCTTTCCCTCCTCCAAATTTGTCACCTGGCTATTCTGTGTGAAACTGGATGTTCCATATTTTCTGCTTTCTGTCTCAGACACAGGTCTAGTCCTTGGTGGCCAAGTGGCCATGTGAGACTTAGAGGGAAAAATGAAAAGACAGCAGAAAGGATGCCTGTTGTTATGGCTAGTTACTGGAATTTCTTCAGTGAGTCCTTGGTCTCAGAGATTGGAGAATTGAGCCCATGGGCCACAGATCAGTGATGAAATGGGATTTTGTTGGATGGAGAATCAGAGGAAGTGGAGAGTGCCAGAGCTACTGGCAGGGGGGAGGAGACCCAAGTCAGAGGTCTCCTGCATGGGTCCTTTGTCTAGGGGTAGATAATTGGTCCTAAGAGATATTTAGGTCAGGACTTGGTAGATGGAAAAACACCTTCACAAACTCAATGAGGGTTTTAACAAATGAATGAATGCAGTCGCTCTCCTGCAAGGTTGTTCATGACCTTTCCAGGGCTCAGACGGTGTGGCCAGCTGTGTGTTTGCACTTCTACTGGGAGTCTGATTTCTGAGTTCACTTGAGCCTGAAAAATAGGAGTTCTCTGTCTAGCCCTGAGTGGGAAAAATTCTATACCAAGGTTATATTCCATAAAATGTCTCTCATTTGTAAAATGTAATAATTTCATTGTTTAAGTGGTTTGGGAAACCGAGTCTTTGTCAAAGAATAAGACTCTTGCCTTTAAACCTTCTAATTGTCAGCTCAGCCAAGTGAATAATTAATGCGATAGTAAACTGCGAGCCTGTTTTGTGAAAAGTTTTTGAGAGTGAGAGAAATTAAACAGAAAAGAAAATGGCATTGTGTAAGGAAAGTATCTTTTTTGTTGTTTTTTGTAACAGAGTTTCACTATGTCATCTCAGCAGAGTGCCATGGCACCACAGCTCACAACAACCTCAAACTCTTGGGCTTAAGCAATTCTCTTCCATCAGCCTCCCAAGACACTGGAACTACAAGCACCCACTACAACACCCTGGATTTTTTTTGTTGTTGCAGTTATCATTGTTGTTTAGCAGGCCTGGGCTGGATTCATGCCCACCTGCCTCAATGTATGTGTCTGATGCCCTAACCACTGAACTATGGGTGCTGAGACTAAGGAAACAACTTATGTGGTAAATTTTATCCTGAAACAGAATGTTTTTAAATAAAGTGATAGGCAATGTAATTCAGAAGATTCAAAATGTTTGTAGATTGTCTGTGCAGGTTAAATGAACCTCATAAAAGTAAGGAAAGGAAGAACTGGCACGGACAAGCAGCACAGGGTGTGCAGCAAGGAAGTGATTTGCTGGATTGGAAGTGTAGCCCAGAGCTATGGTGTCTGCCAGAAAAAACTCAGGGCAGCAGCTGTGACCATGGTGCCAGGTCTGCAGCTGGTGCCCTGAGAGGCAGAAACCAATCCCTCCCCGACAAGGGACTTCTGTGCCCAATTCGTGGGGAGTTTGGGTGTTTCGCAGAGAGTGTGGTGAGGTGTGGATTCCTGAGCGGAATTTGGCAGCCAGAAAGGGGAGCCATTTGGACCTGATTTGGGGCATCAGGGATCCAGGCAATCAGACAGAAACTTGAGGGAAAGGGACTCCACTTAGGAACCGATCCATCCTGTAATTTTGGAAGTCTGTGTGGAGACGCACTGATGAGACTGACAGGGGGAATCAGTTCCCCTCCTACAAACACTGAAAAGTCTTTTGTGCGCACCACAGTGGTGGGAACTAGAAGTAGCCAGCCCCTCCCCCAGCAGAAACGGACTGAACGCAGAGGGTGCAAGAAGCACCCAGCTCTTTTCCCTCTGATCACAACAATTTTCTGTTCGAGGAGAAACTAGGAGTTGAGTGGAAAATCTGGCAAGTGTGGACTTATGTGCCGAGTTTGGAGGACAGACAGGAGTGGGCGGCCAGCCAGGAACCAGATGTAATGTAAACTACAAAAATGGCATCTCCATAACACCTCTCCCCAAAGTGCGGAGAGCTCATTCTGACCTGCAGCCAGCCATCTGGCATCTGAAGCTAATCCAAGACGCTCAACACTTTGCAGGAACTGTTGTAGGGAGAATCTGTGCAACCTGCCAGCAAAGATTCTCTTTCTTTATTCTTTCTTTTTGGTTTTAGCATGGGACCACTCACAGCATCACCTGCTGTCTAGAAAGTATACTGCCGCATAATTATATTTCCATTAAACTGGAACCCCACTGCATTCATAAAGGAGTTTGGTTGTATATATTCAAAAGAACAGTATTTTTCTTAGTGGTGCCCTCCCTTTTAAAAAAATTATTATTTTTTTTTATTTTTTTTCTTCTTTGTTTGCTTGTTTTACTATTTGTTTTCTCTACCACTTTATGACCAACAGTTTTGTGGTTGTTTTTTGTTACTACTACCTTTTTTTTTTTTATTTTTGTCTGTTTGTTGGTTGGTCTCTCTTTTGTTTTGTTTTCTTTGTTGTCTGTTTGTTTACTTGTTTCTGAGTGTCTGGGAATTGGTGTGCTTGTATGTCTGGTAGCATTTTGGTCTGTTTATTTGTCCGCTTCATTTCAATGTGTTTTGTACTTTGCTAAATCCTCGGGTTGGCTATACTCCCTAACTACAATTTTCCATCCAATAAGAATTTGGAGGAACAGGGGACGAGAGCTGACTAGAGCTAGCTTTCAACATAAACTTCAGTTCAGGGGGAGAGACAATCTCCAGAAGAACCCAACAAAGCTGAAGGTGGGGAGCCGAGCTGAGAGAAGAGATACATAAACACATGTCTTCCCCACAGAGGCAAACCATGACTTCAAGAAAACAAATTGCAGGTTTAGATTGAGCCCAAGCGGAATATTCTCCAGCTCCCATTGAGTGCCTGAGGCAGATAGGCTTCAACTATCTCTGCTAGCTGGCCACAAAGAGTGGTCACTGAGTGGAGAAGGCATTGACATTACTTGGACAGGCAAGCACAAAACCCTGATGAACTCATTGACTTTACCTGGACTCAGGTAGGCACAAAATCCTGACTCACTTGCCTATTGGACTGGACTGGGTTACAGAGTCTGGGTTAACAGAGACTGGTAGTGGGGTTATCAGAGACTGAGGTTACCAGAGTCCAGTGGCAAAGGACAAGTAAAGAGGGGAAAGAGACATCAGCCTCCTTACTCCAAATCATCTACTGAATGGGCCTTTCTGACTCCTCAGAGCATCAGAGCAAGCCACACTTGTACCACCAGTAGACTCCTATTATCTAGTTGCTGAAGACCTTGTGATTTTTCCAACCAGAGAGTGGGTACTGATTGGGTCAATAGGTTTAGATCTCTTGACTTGGGCAAATTAACTGGTGGTTGAGGGAGAATCTCTGATGCTCTCTGGATTTTCTCAGGCCAAAATTGTCTTTAGGTGGCACATTCTCCAACTGTCACTGAGTGACTGAGACAGTCAAGCCTCAGCTCCCTTTGCTGGTGGGGGTCAAAGAGCAGTAACTGAGTGGAGGTGGCATTGACTCTACTTTGATTCTGGCACAGACAAAGGCCTGCCACATTTGCTTATTGGGCAACTGGGTCACAGCCCTCTGGGGTCTCCAGTGACTGGGTGTGATGAAGGTACAAGGTGGTGTAGGAGGCATCAACCTCCCTAGAATAATTTATTTGCTGGGTAGGTCCTTCTGACCCCACAGAACACTGGAGCAAGTCGTACCTGAGCTGCCAGAAGACCCCTGCTATACAGTTACCAGAGACCTCTTGAACTCCCCCAGTTGAGACTTGTGTTGACTAGGACACTTGACTTAGATCTCTTGAACTAGGCCAATCACCTGAGAACTATCTAAAGTGATACCCTGGGGGTGTGGCTGAGAGAAGGTGTGGTTTTCCTTTCCCAACTGTCACCAACGAGGGAAGGGGTAACTTAATCACTGATATTTCTCCACAGCCAAGATCTTAACCCAGAGTAATTGATTTTCTAAGGTAGAACAGAGACCAGCTGAAAACAAGATAGAGACACACAAGTCCCCAGGCCCTCAGACCATAGCATTATACACATCCTTGGCAAAGCTCTAGGGGAAAAAGTACAGACACCAGTCCCAGCCTTTGCCCAAAAAGGCTAGTAAAATACTACTCCCAGAGCCCCCAACCCAACTTCCTCTTACCTGTTGACCTAGCCAAATGGAGTAAATCCATCATGGGGCAGAATCAGCAGAAAAACTCCAGTAGTACGAATAACCAGAGTAGATCACCCCCCCCCAAGGAAGGATGTGGCAGAGGCATCTGAAGATCCAACCCATAAACAGATAGCTGAGATGACAGAAATCGAGTTCAGAATGTGGATAGTAAGTAAGATTAATAGAATGGAAGAAAGGAAAGAGCTAGAACTTCAAGAAATTATTCCAAAAATGTCTCAAAAAATTATTCAAAAGATGTTCCAAGAAATTATTCAAAAGATGACTCAAGAATTCAACAGAGGGCGTCATTTCAGCTGCTGCCCTGAGTTTTTTCTGGCTGACACCGTAGTTCTGGGCTACACTTCCAATCCAGCAATTCACCTCTTTGCTGCTCACACTCACTGCTTATCCGTGCAAGGACTCCATGCAGAAGAGATCCAATAAGCCCACTCTCACCTGAAACCACCAGGAGAGTTGTCTCAGGGATGCATCTCCTCTGCCATCTTGCTCCACCTCGGGTCCAATTTTTAAGGCTTAGTCTGGATCCTGGTTGGCAAGCAGGCTGCCCAAGTGCATCTGGGCAGAATTTGGGGTTAGTCATACACCTTTGTGTCAGTACTTTCCCACCAGCATTTCTGTTTTACTTTTTTGAGACAGAGTTTCACTATGTCACGTGTGGCAGAGTGCCATGTCATCACAGCTCACATAAACCTCAAACTATTGGGCTTAAGTGATTTTCTTGCCTCAGCCTCCCAACTAGCTGGGACTACAGGTGCCCACCACAAATCTCAGCTATTTTTTGGTTGTAGTTGTCATTGCTGTTTGGCAGTCCTGGGCTGGATTTAATTCTGTCATCTCCAGTGTATGTGGCTGGCACCCTAGCTGCTGAGCTATAGGGACCAAGCCCCACCTGGTATTTCTTAAAGGTCAATCCAGGAACAGTTAACACCTCCCCGTCCATTTCTCAGGGAGTTAGTCAAGCAAGAATTCAGTGAGTACTTTCCAATCTATCTTGGGAGTGAACCAGACTTACTCCATTTTGCTGAGGGTTTGTGGCCCAGAAAGGAGTTAACTGGTTATTTTTTCACCATAGTCTACACCTAATAAAAATAAACATTGAGGCAGAGCACAGTGGTTCATGCCTATAACCCTATCACTCTGGGAGGCTGAGGCAAGAGAATCACTTAAGCCCAAGAGTTTGAGGTTGCTATGAGCTGTGACACCACAGCACTCTATGGAAGGTGACATAGTGAGACTCTGTCTCAGAAAAAAAAAAAACTGAGGCAAGTGGATCACCTGAGCCCAAAAGTTTGAGGTTTCTGTGAGCTGTGACACCACAGCATTCTACCTAGAGCAACAGCTTGAGACTCTGTCTCAAAAAAAGAAAAACACACATCTATAATTTCTAGTACACATGTAGCAACTTCATATAGCATTAAAGTATATGTAAACAGTTGCAGTTTTGTGTAAAATTATAATACACAGGTGAAAATAAACACACAATAAAATGATGTTTAAAAACCTACCCTGAATGAGATATACACTAAAATGGAATTGAAAAACAAGAATAAAAAAATTCTAGACATTAAATTCTAGACATTAAAGGGTACAACTTTAGTGTACCCTTTACAAAATTTTTCTAGGTTGAATGTTGTGGCTGACACCTGTAATCCAAGCATTCTACTCATCTGGGTAGGTTAGCAAGCATTCCATAGAAGCAAAATTTTGTGGTTAGTTACTCATACATCTTTGTTTCAGTACTTTCCCCCTGGCATTTCTTTTTTATTTTTGAGACAGAGTTTCACTACATCTCACTAGGAGACCAAGATGGGAGGACTGCCTGAGCTCAGGAGCTTGAGGGTAGCCTAAGCAAGAGTGAGATCTCATCTCTACTAAAAATAAGAAAAAATAGGTGGGTGCACTGGGGGGTGTCTGTATTCCCAGCTATTTGGGAGGCTGAGGCAGAAGTATCACTTGAGCTGAAAAGTTTGAATTTGCTGTGATCTAAGCTGATGTCAGGACAGTCTAACCTGTGCAATAGAATGAGAATCCAGGTCAAATTAAAAAGAAAAATTCAGTAAGCTCTGACTGAATGAATGTATGGAGAACAGGTATTTTTTTCTTCATATTAGTTAATATTTTATTGAATGAGACAAGTATTGTGAACCATTTCTATACAGGATGTGCCAGTAAAATTTCACAGAAAATGCACAGATTTATTAATATGAGGCACTAATCATAAAATTTTAATAAACATTTAGAAAAAGTGAAGATAATTTTCATTATGTTATTCATAATATTGATACTATCTTTATAAAACCTGAAAAGGCTGTTAGAAGTAAACAAAAACCTTACATTTCTAAATGAAGTAAAATTATGAACTGTGTAAACTATGATGCATCATCACAGGCAAAATATGCATTTGGGAAAAATTAAAGTATAATTTAGAAATAGGTTGAGGAAAATGATGACAATTCTGATTTTTCTTTGCCTGCAGTAAACATGAACCTTCAAGTGAGCCTTTTAATAAATGTGGAGAGCCTAATAATTATCTAATTTACTTCTTACATGACTTGAAATTCTAACACATAGTTCTGAATATTTCAATCTAAGATTACAGAAAATTTAATATAGAATAGAAAGTGAAAACAGATATAGAGAGAGTAAAATCAACAAGATGGTACAAGTCCCATGTTTATGTTTCCCCCTTGTGGCAATACAAATTTGGGAGCAATGTATGGGAAAAATGCTTTTATGACAGCCCAGCACAGATAGTGACTCACACCTGTAATCTCAACTACTTAAAAGTTGAGGTGACAAGATCAGCCATTTAACACCAACCTAAGCAATATAGTGAAGCCCTATCACAAAAAGTGATGTTATGAGAACTTTGGGATCCAGGGAAGAGGTTGTGAAATCTTCCTAATGCCCTAAAATAAGGTCATTTGAGAAGACACCCTCATTCACCTGGCAAACTGGAGGCTCCCTAGTCTTGGTGACAGACCAGAGAACAGCCTACTCACCTTGGTCCCTGAGAATTCTGAAGTGACTATATACACCTCTCCAGAGTCTCCCAACCATGATCTGGGAGTGGTCCTACTCATCCAGAGACTCAGAGTGGGTGTTCTCTGATGATGACAGGCCTGCAGACATTGGAACTTCTGTGTGTGCATCTACGAGTGTGTATAAAACCTACACAGCGAAGCACCTCCCTACATGGACCACATTCTCAAGTTGACCTACTTTTCATGCAGGACCTGTATGTATCAGCAAAGAAGACCTAATATCTTATGTTTAACACCTCTCTATGTTGACCAGTTTGATACAGAACTTTGAGTGGTCAACTTACAAAGGTTCTATTGTATGTGTATGTATCAATAACACAGTCCTGCAAGCACAAGCACACCCTAAGCAAGAAAAAATTACAAAGTAACAGTTATTTTTCAACAACTAAGAGTTTAATATATGCTGAGAAATGCTCTAAATTCACAAATAACATAGTATAATTTAAAAATATATAATGCAGGTAACTTTAACAATATTAGAAAATTAGAGTATACAGAATTCAAATTATTTATCACAGTTAATACAAAAACAAAATGTTGAAGTTAAATAACAGTAGCTTTTCTTACATTTGGGGAGATTCTTAGTGTTCTGATAAAATTACTGACAACATTGCCTGTGGAATCTTAATTAAAGCCTCCATAGCACAGCAAACTATAAAGCAGAATATATATTGCATCTTTTTGTGGTGTTCTTGGGACTTCTGAATCAAATACCAGTATCCCCACTTCACTCACACATTTTGGATATGGTGCTAAAAGAAAAAAAAAAAATTAAGACGGAGTCTAATTCTGTTGCCCAGGATAGGGTGTGGTGGCAACAGCCTAGCTCACAGTAACATCCAACACCTGGTACAAGCTATTTTTCTGCCTCATCCTTCCAAGTAGCTGAAATTACAGGTGTCCAGCTCAACACCCAGATTATTTTTTTCTTTTTAGGAAAGTCAGGGTCTCGCTCTTGCTCAGGCTGGTCTCAAACTCCTGACTACAAAAGTCCCCTTGTCTTAGCTTCTCAGAGACCTAAGATTACAGGCATAAGCCACTATGCCAACATGAAGAAAATAACACAAAAAATTCATAAAGTTTCTGAAAAATATACAAATATTTTCAAGTCCTTTAAAGCAATGGAAGAGCAGTCAGATCCTGCAGTCTCTTACAAGTCACAGAAAGTTCTTTGGTTCTCACTGTAACCTACAAGGACTATCACTAAAAAGGAAAGTCCTTCTAGAATTTAAAAACAAGACCAGGGCCTGGCATGGTGGCTCACAGCTGTAAACCCAGCACTCTGGGAGGGCAAGGCGGAAGGCTCACTTCAGCTCAGAGGAGTTAGAAGCCAGCCTGAGCAAGAGTGTGACTTTGTCTCTACTAAAAGAAGAAAAATTAGTCAGACATGGTGGCACAAGCCTGTAGTTCCAGCTACTCAGCAGGCCAAGGCAAGCAGATCCTGTGAGACTGTGAATTTGAGGTTGCTGTGAGCTACAATGATGCCATCATAGTCTAGTCAGAAGCATGAGAGTGAGACTCAGCCTCAATAAAAAAAATGAAAATAAGTAAAAATAAGAACATAGACACCTTTATGTAAGAATGAGAGAGGGAAACCCAGCTTTCTCAGAAAGTATTTCCATTGCAACAGAGTTTCCCTAATTACAATATATTGTTTGGTTTTCTCCTTCAACTTTGGACCTCTCACCAGTGTTATCTGACTCATTCACTCCAACCTACCTGTGTGCTTGACTACTGTCTGGTGTGTCTTCACATTCCAGGGTTCTCTGCTTTGCTCTAGACAGGTTATGAGGTGTGGCTTAGAGACAGCAAGCCATGTCTTATTAAAAAAAAAAAAATCACTAGCTGGGCATTGTGGCAGTCACCTGTAGTCCCAGCTACTCAGAAGGCTGAGGCAAGAGAATCACTTAAGCCCAGGAGTTGGAGGTTGCTGTGAGCTGTGACCCACAGCGCTCTACCGAGGGCAATATAGTGAGACTCTTTCTCTGAAAGAAAAAAAAAAAAACTGTCTTGTAGAGATTCTTCATTTATCAGCCTAGTACCTGGCTAAATGGCAGAACATTTTAGAACATGTGACAATAATAATTCTCAATTAGAGGTCCCTTATAGAAACTTTAGAATATTTTACTATAATGTTTTGTTTTTGCTTTTTGTTTTCTGAGATGAACTCTGTCACCCTGGGTAGAGTGCCAGGGCATCGTGATAATTCACAGCAAATTCAAATTCTTGGGCTCAAAGGATCCTTTTGCCTAATTCTGCAGAGTAGCTGAGACTAGAGGCATGGGCCACAATGTCTGGATAATTTTACTATTTTTAGAACACATGGGGGTCTCATTTTTTTTTTTTAACAGAATAACAGGTCTTTATTAACACAGACATACAGAGAGGACAGCAGGGACTATCTGAAACTGTGATGGGTGTGTATAGGTGTTAGGGGTCTCATTCTTGCTCAGACTAGTCATAAACTCCTCAGGTCAAGCAATCCACTCACCTCAGTACCCCAGAGTGCTACGATTACAGGTGTGAGCCAACTCATCCACCCTGGAATATTTTAAGGGTACTTGAAATTTGAGGATCCTTAGCTCCACTATCTATTGCTATCAAAATAAATTTGGTGGTTGAAATTGGACTTTAAGGTATGGGCCACAATTTTATGACATTAAACTTCTGAAATTACCATTAATCCAGTAAAAGATATAAATCAACTCAAGAAAGGGGAAGGTTAATGCCAAAATAAAACATCTCCAATATTTTCTTTCCTATACCAAGAAATCCTTCAATTTTTCTTAGGAACAAGAATCTTAAACTGAAACTAATGCAATCTGGGCCAGGTATGGTGGCTCACACCTATAATTTTAGCACTCTGTGAGACCAAGGCGGGTGGATTGCCTGACCTCATGGGGTCGAGGCCAGCCTGAAGAAGAGTGAGACCCCGTCTCTAAAAATAGCTGCGTGTTGTGGTGGGCACATGTAGTCCCAGCTACTTGGAAGGCTGAGGCAAGAGAATTCCTTGAACCCAAAAGTTTGAGGTTGTGGTGAGCTATGATACTAGGGCACTCTACCAAGATTGACAAGTGAGACTCCATCTCAAAAAGAAAAAAAAAACTAATGCAGTCTAAGAGGAAACTCCATGAAAAACTTCTATGAAGAAGGAATATGAAATGTTTAGCCTAGACTAGGAACTGTGTATTTAAGTTATCCTCACTTAGGAAAATCAGGTTTCTGTATGTCTCTAATGTGACATCCTGATACAAATTCTGCTGAGCAGGGTCCAGGCTGGCCCACTCATCCATAGAGAATTCTATAGACATGTCCTTGAATGTCAACAGTCCCTGAAAAACAAACATATTATCAAGAAGACATTGAGGGATTTAACTTCACTTTTAGTTAAATGAGTCAAGAAAAATGTTGCTGACGTTTATGAATGGCTGGAATTATCTAATAAGAAAAGAATAGGAAAGATATATTCCTTTTTTTTTTTTTTTTTTTTTTTTTTGAGACAGAGCCTCAAGCTGTCACCCTGGGTAGAATGCTGTGGCACATCATAACTCACAGCAACTTCCAACTCCTGGGCTTAAGTGATTCTCTTGCCTTGGCCACCCAAGTAGCTGGGACTACAGGCACCCACCACAATGCCCGGCCATTTTTTGGTTGGAGTTGTCATTGTTATTTGGCAGGCCCGAGCTGGATTCCAACCCACCAGCTCTGGTGTATGTGTCTAGTGCCTTAGCCACTTGAGCTACAGGCATGGAGCTGATATATTCCTTCTTACGTTCTCTAACTGAAGAAAGGGGATGGCATAACATCCAGAAACTTTGTGTACATACTATAGTTTTTTAGGTGACACAGTATAATAATAAGGTCACCAATAGGCTCAGCACCTGTGGCTCAATCGGCTAAGGCGCCAGCCACGTACACCTAAGGTGGTGGGTTCGCATCCCCAGCCTGGGCCCGCCAAACAACAATGATGGCTGCAACCAAAAAATGGCCAGGTGTTGTGGCGGGCGCCTGTGGTCCCAGCTACTTGGGAGGCGGAGGCAGGAGATTCGCTTGAGCCCAGGAGTTGGAGGTTGCTATGAGCTGTGATGCCATGGCACTCTACCCAGGGGGATAGCTTGAGGCTCTGTCTCAAAAA